>PVLA01010243.1:0-65530 GCA_004027455.1 Hydrochoerus hydrochaeris
TAGTACTGTTTCAAGTCAGGAATTGAGATGCCTCCTGCCTTGCTTTTGTTGCCTAGAATTGCCTTTGCTATTCTAGGTTTATTTTGTTTCCAAATGAATTTTAGGAGAGTTTTCTCTAGATCTGTGAGGTATGTCAATGGTATTTTGATTGGGATTGCGTTAAATCTGTGTAACAGTTTTGGGAGTATGGCCATTTTCACAATGTTGGTTCTTCTTAACCAAGAGCAAGGAACATCCTTCCACTTTCTAATATCCTCTTCAATCTCCTTTTTCAGTGTAGTATAATTTTCAGCATATAGGTCATTTACATTTTTAGTTAGGTTGATTCCTAAGTATTTCATTTTTTTACATGTTATTATAAAGGGTGATTTTCCATAATTTCTCTCTCAGCGAGTTCTTTGTTTGTGTACAGGAATGCTATTGATTTTTGAGCATTGACTTTGTATCCAGCTACACTGCTGAAGTTGTTTCTTACCTCTAGTAGTCTTTTAATGGAGTTTTTTTTAGGTCTTCTATATAGAGTATAGTGTCATCTGCAAATAGTGATAATTTAACTTCTTCCTTTCCTATCTTTACTCCTTTTATTTCTCTCTCTTGTCTGATTGCCCTGACTAGTGTTTCCAGAACTATGTTGAAAAGGAGTGGTGATAGTGGACATCCTTGTCTTGTTCCTGATTTTAAAGTGCAAGCTGTCAGTTTTTGTCCATTTAGTATAATGTTGGCTGTTGGTTTGTCATAGATGGCCTTTATAAGGTTGAGGTAGATGCCATGTATTCTGAGTTTCTGGAGGGTTTTTCATGAATATGAGCTGGACTTTGTCAAAAGCTTTTTCTGCATCTATTGAGATGACCATGTGGTTTTTGTTTTTGGCTCTGTTGATGTGGTGTATTGCATTTATTGACTTGTGTATGTTAAACCATCCCTGCATTCCTGGAATGAACCCCACTTGGTCATGATGTATAAACTTCTTGATGATTTGCTGCATTCTATTTGCCAGTATTTTGTTGAGAATCTTTGCATCAATGTTCATTAGTGAGATTGGCCTATAGTTCTCTTTTTTGGTTGCATCTTTCTCTGGTTTTGGTATCAGAGCAATACTTACCTCCAGAAATGATTTAGGGAAGATTGCTTTCTTCTCAATTTCATTGAAGAGTTTAAGGAGTATTGGTATCACATCTCTAAATTTCTTGTAGAATTCAGCTGTAAATCCAACAGGACCTGGGCTTTTCTTTGTTGATATGTTCTTAATTACATTTTCAATTTCAATAGCTGATATTGGATTGTTCAAAATTGCTATATCTTCTTGGTTGAGCTTTGGTAGTTCATATGTTTCTAGACAGCTGTCCATTTCCTCTGTTTTCCACTCTATGTGAGTAGAGATTTTCAAAGTAGGTATTCATGATCTTTTGAATTTCCATGGGATCTGTAATAATTTCTCCCTTTTCAGTTCTTATTACATGAATTTGGGTTTTTTCTTTCTTTCTCTTGATAAAGTTAGCTAGAGGTTTGTCAATTTTCTTTATTCTCTCAAAAAACCAGCTTTTTGATTCATTAATTATTTGTATTGTTTTTTTTAGTTTCAATTGCATTGATTTCTGCTCTAATCTTTACAGTTTCCTCTCTTCAATGAGCTTTGTGTTTAGCTTCCTCTTTTTCTAAATGCTTGAGATGGAGCATTAGGTTGTTTATTTGTGCTCATTTTATTTTCTTGATATGACAGTTTATTGCTATGTATTTGCCTCTTAAGACCACTGTTATTGCATCCCACAGCTTACAGTATGTTGTTTTTGTATTTTCATTGAGTTGTAGGTATTGTTTTATTTCTTCTTTAATTTAATGTGTAGCCCACTGGTTGTTCAAAAGGCTGTTATTTAATTTCCATGTATTTATGCAGGTTTTACAATTTCTTTTGCCATTAATTTCCAATTTCAGTGCACTATGGTCAGATACTATGCATGGTATGATTTCAATACCTTTGCATTTACTTAAGAATGTTTTATGGGATAATATATGGTCTATTTTGGAGAATGTCCCCTGTGCAACTGAGAAGAATGTGTATTCTGATGTGATTGGGTGGAACACTCTGTAAACGTCTACTAAGTCCAATTTCTCACATGTATGATTCAGTTCTGTTATTTCTTTGCTGACATTTTGTCTAGTTGATCTATCTCTTTGTGACAATGGGCTGTTAAGATCTGTTGTTATAATTGTATTCTTGTGTATTTGGTTTTTCATGTCTATTAGTATCTGTCTTATATAGTTGGGTGCTCCTGCATTTGGCTCATATATATTTATAACTGTTAGTTCTTCTTCTTGAGTTTTTGCACTAACAAGTATATAAGTGACCTTCTCTATCTCTTTTGATCATTTTAGGTTTGAAGTTGTCTGCAAATAGAATTGCTACCCCTGCTTTTTTCTGGGTTCCTGTTGCATGGAATACTGTTTTCCATCTTTTGACTTTTATCTATGAGTTTCCTTTTGGATCCAATGTGTTTTTTTGTATACAGCATATTGTGGGATCCTGTTTCTTGATCCATTTTGTCAATCTATTTCTTTTTATAGGTGAATTGAGGCCATTTATATTTATGGATATCACTGATATGTACTGGCTTGACTTTGCCATGTTATGTTCCAGTTGTTTCTGTTTTTCCTCTTATTTAATTGCTTATCCTACCTGGTGGTTTCTTTCTGTTGTTGTTTTGGGGATTGTGGTCATTTTTATCTCTGTCTAGTACGTCTTTCAGTACTCTTTCTAGGGTTGGTTTGGTGGACATGAATTTCTTCAGTTGTTCTTTGTCATGGAAGTATCTTGTTTCTCCATTAAATTTGAATGAAAGTTTTGTTGGGTTGAAGGTTGTTTTCTTTCAGGGCTTGAAATACTTCACTCCAAGCTCTTCTTGACCTGAGGGTTTCTGATCAAAATTCTGCCATGTTTCTAATGGGCTTTCCTTGATAGGTGAGTTGTGTCTTTTCTCTGACACCTTTTAGGATTCTGTTTTTATGCTGTATGTCTGAGATCTTAATTATTATGTGTCTGGGTGTGGATTTATGTTGATTGTGACTGTTTGGTGTTCTATATGCCTCACTTATCTGCATATCAGATTCTTTCCCCATGTTTGGGATATTTTCTGCTATTATTTCTGCAAATACTTTACATATATCATTTACCTGGACTCATGTATCTTCCCTAATGCCCATTATTCTCATATTGTTGCTTTTGGCATCATCATGAAGCTTCTGGATTGTCATTTCATGCTGCTTTGTTATTTTTAAAATTCTATCCTTTCTTGATCACTAACTATGATACTGTCCTCCAGGTCTGAAATCCTATCCACAGCTTCCTTTAGGTGGTTTTGCATGCTTTCAATGGAATGTTTTGTTTATTGGATGTCTCTTTGAGTTTGTTTCATGAATTCTGCTTGTTTTCTGTATTGTTTATTCAAAGTTTCAATCAGTTTCTCATGGTCATGTACTTTTTTCTCTAGTTCTTCTTTAGCTGCATTCAACAACTCCTTTACTAAAGTTGTTATTTCTATTTTTACATGGGAGAATACTTCTAATTTGATTTCCTCTATAGCCTGATGCAGTTTTTTTTTTCTTATTTCACTCGCTATCTTTTCAGAGATTCCTGGTGTGTTACTTTTGTGGTCCTCTATTTCAATGTCTTCTATACTTGCTTCTGGTGTACTATATGTTTGAGACTTCATTTTGCTTTTTTTTTTGTCATTTTCACTCTGCCTGATGTTTTCTATGTGTAGGAGGGGATCACACACACTCTTTTCAGACACACCAATGTCTTACAGTTAGTTGGAGGGGGTTTTACTACTGGCCCTATTTATCCCCTGTACACTTCTATTTTAGGGGTATACTCACCACACTGATACAGTTAATCCACAGTAGTCCAAGGTTCACCACCTGGGAGCAAAGTTCCAAAATTTTTCACACTCACTGGAGTATGCTGACGTCTTCTGATGTTCCAGGTGGGAGGGTGGGCCCAGCTGAAGCAGTCCAGGGCAGTTTTCAGTCTTGGGCGGGCCCCCTTGATGTTCCTGGTGGCAGGGTGGGCCCAAGGTGGAGGTCACAGGCAGCTTACCCCTGATGCTGACTTCTGCTAAGTTCCTGGTGGCAGGGCAGGCCCACAGGGGCAGTTCCAGGCAGCCTCTGCCTGATTAAGGCTTCTGCTAAGTTCCCGGTGGCAGGGTGGGCCCACAGGGGATGTTCCGGGAAGCTTACCCATGGTTGAAGTTTCCAGGCAGCTTTCCCCTGATGAAGGCTTCTGCTAAGTTTTCAGTGGCAGGGTGGCCCATGCTGGAGGTTCTAGGCAGCTTTCCCCTGATGCAGGCTTCTGTTAGGTTCCTGGTGGCAGGGCGGGCCCACGGTGGAGGTTCCGGGAAGCTTACTCCTGTTGTACGCTTCTGATAAGTTCCTGGTGGCAGGGTGGGCCCACAGTGGAAGTTCCAGGCAGCCTACCCCTTAGGCAGGCTTCTGCTAAGGTCTCGGTGGCAGGCCAGGCCCAAGGTGGAGGTTACGGCAGCTTACCCCTGATGCAGGCTTCCGCTAGTTTCCTGGTGGCAGGGTGGGCCTATTTCTCTCTCTTGTCTAATTTCTCTGCATAACAATCCAAGAACTATATTTAATAAGAGTGGTGATAGTGGACATCCTTGCCTTGTTTCTGATTTTAGAGTGAAAGGTTTCAGTTTTTGCCCACTTTGTGTAACATTGGCTGTGGTTTCTCACAAGATTGCTTTTATCAGATTGAGGTGAATGCCATCTATTCTGCATTTCTGTAGGTTTTTTTTTCTTTAATGATGAACAAGTGTTGGATTTTGTCAAAACGTTTATCTGCATTTATTGAGATGATCATGTGATTTTTGTCATTGGCTCTGTTAATGTGGTGTATTATATTTACGGAATTGCATATGTGAAACCATCCCTGCATTCCTGGGAGAAATTTCATTTATGATGAATTTCAGTATTCTATCTGCCAGTAGTTTATTGAGAATTTTTGGGTCAATGATTATTAGGGGGATTGGCCTATAATTCTCCTATTTGGCTGGGTCTTTCTCTGGTTTTGTTATCAGGGTAATACTTGCCTCCAAGAATGAGTTAGGAAGAATTGTTTCGCTTTCAATTTCATCGAAAAGTTTGCTGAGTATTTGCATTAAATCTTCTCTAGATTTCTTATAGGATTCAGCGACAAATCCATCAGCACTTGGAATTCCTTTGTTTTTAAGTTTTTAGTCACATTTTCAATTTCAGTAGCTGATACTGAGTAATTCAAGATTGTTACATCTTCTTGACTCAACTTTGGTGATTCATACTTTTCTAAAAATCTGCCCATTTCCTCTGTGTTTTCCACCTTGAGTAAAGATTTTCAAAGTAGGTATTCTTGATCATCAAATTTCCATATGATCTGTAATATTTTCTACCTTTTCATTCTTATTGCACGAATTAGTTTTTTCTTTCTTCTTGTTGATAAGGTTGGTAGAGCTTTATCAATTTTGTTTATTCTCTCAAAGAAGTAGATGTTTGATTCATTAGTTTTTGTATTGTTTATTAGTCTCAATTGCATTACTTTCTGCTCTGATGTTTATAATTTCCTCTCTTATATGAACTTCAGGCTCAAATTACTGTTCATTTTCTAGAAGTTTGACATGCAGCATTAGGTTGTTTATTTGTGCTCATCCTGTTTTCTTGATGTGATAATTCATTGCTATATATTTTTCTTTTAGGACCATATGCATTGCACCCCACAAGTTTTGGTATTTTGTGTCTGCATTTTCATTGATTGTTGGTGTTGCTTCATTTCTTCTTTAATTTCACTTGTAACCCATTAATTGTTCAGGAGGTTGTTATTTAATATTCATGTACTTATGTCAGTTTTGCAATTTCTTTTGCCATTGATTTCCAATTTCAGTGCACTATGATCAGATAATATACATGAGATATTTTCAATACCTTTGACTTTATTAGGAATGCTTTTAAATTTTTTTTATTTTAAAGAGAATAAAACAAAAGAGGACAGATCTAAGCAGATCAGAACAGAACAATGTAAGCAACATAGCACTTCACAACAAGACAATTGGATATTAACAGTAGCTATCATAATGTCTCTTTCTTTGAAATAGTTGAGCTTACCTTTACATGCAATAATGTGAAACATAACAAAATAGAATAAAACCACTCAAGAGAATGAAAGTGTTACAAGGCATTCTGAAGCAAATAACCAAAGATGAACAATGGCTACTATATTATCTCATTTTCCATAAAAAATTTGTTTATACTATCATACATATTAAAATCCAATAAGACACAAAATGATAGAACCAATGGTAATAGGAAAACAAGAGCATGGTAGGACTTCAGAGCAAGATGATATTAAATCAACAATGGCTGCCATATTGTCTTTTCTTCAAAGTAACTATTCACACCATCACATATAATAAGATCAAACAAAACAGAATAAAAGCATTCCAACCAATGAATGAAATCATAGGACTTCAAAGCAATATAATGGTGAACCAAGATTACTATAAAATCTTCTGTGCTCTTACCATTTCTTACACTAGGGAAACTATATGGTATTTATACATATGAGTTTGATTTATTTCACTTATGAGTGTGGACTGAAATTGCATTCATTTATTTATAAATATCTCAATGTGATGATTCTTTATACCTGAGTAGTACTCCATTGTATAAAAGTACCACAATTTTTTAATGCATTCCTCAGTTGATGGGCACTTAGGTTGTTTTCAAGACCTGGCTATTACAAATTGTGCTGTTATAAAAATGGGTGCACTTATATCACTGTGAAATGAGGTTTTCAGTTCTTCTGGCAATATGCCTAAGAGTGGAATAGCTGGGTCAAATGGGACCTAAAACCCCAGCTTTTGAGGAATCTCCAGATTGACCTCCACAGTGGTTGCACCAGTCTACACTCCCACCAACAGTGCAGAAGTGTTCCTTTTTCCTCACAGCCTCTCCAGCATTTGTTGTTGGTAGTTTTGTTGATCTTCGCTATTTTTTCTGGAGTGAGATAGAATCTCAGTGCGGTTTTAATTTGCATTTCTCTAATGACCAATGATGATAAACATTTTTTCATGTGTTTATTTGCCATTCATATTTCTTCATCTGAGAAATGTGTGTTCATCTCAGATGCCCATTTTTGGATTGGGTTTTTGAATTTTGGGGGTCCGATATTTTTTAATTCTTTATAAGTTCTAGACAGAAGTCCTTTGAGGGACAGTTCACTAAGACTTTTTCCCAGTTGGTGGGTTTTCTTTTCACTATGAAGCAGATTTCTTTGGACATGCAGAAACTCTTCAATAAGGCGTGATCCCAGTTATTGATTATGGGCAGCATTTCCCATGCAGTTTGGTTCTTGTTCATGAATTTCTACCAACCCCTATGTCTTCAAGATTTTTACCTACTTTATCTTCCAACAGATTTAGTGTTTCTGTTTTAATATTTAGATCTTTGATCCATTTAGATTATATTTTAGTACATGGTGACAGGCATGGGTCTAATCTTAATTTTCAGCATATGGAAAGCCAGTTTTTCCAGCACCATTTATTAAAGAGCCTATTGTTCTTCCAGTGAACATGCTTGGCCCCTTTATCAAAGATAAGGTGGCTGAGTGTGTTCATAGTTGTATCTTCTAGTCTATTCCATTGGTCTTCAGGTCTGTTTTTATTCCAATACCATGTTGATTTTATTATGGTAGCTTTGTAGTATAACTTCAAGTCAGGGATTGTGATGTCTCCTGCCTTGGCTTTGCTGCTTAGAATTGCCTTTGCTATTCTAGTTCTCTACTGGTTCCAGATGAATTTTAGGAGTGATTTCTCTAGATCTATGAGATATGTTAATGGTATTTTCATTGGGATTGCATTGAATCTGTATAACAATTTTGGGAGAATGGCCATTTTCACAATATTTATTCTTCCTCTCCATGAACAAGGGATGTCTTTCCATTTACTGAGGTCCGCTTCAATTTCTTTTTCAGGGCATTATAACTTTTCCTGTACAACTCTTTTACATCTTTTGTTAGATTAATTCCCAAGTATTTCATTTTTTTTGGATGCTAGTGTGAATGGTGTGGCTTCTCTTATTTCTCTCTTGGTGATTTTGTTGTTATTGTATAAGAATGCTATTGATTTTTGAGTATTGACTTTGGATCCAGCTACATTGCTGAATTTATTTATTATATCTAGGAGATTTTCAATGGAGGTTTGGGGGTCTTCTATGTAGAGTATCATGTCATCTGCAAATAATGATAGTTTAACTTCTTTTCCTATCTTTACTCCTTTTATTTCTCTCTCTTGTGTAATTGCTCTGGCTAGTATTTCCAGTACTATGTTGAACAGGAACAGTGATAAGGGACATCCTTGTCTTGTGCCTGATTTCAAGGTAAAAGCTTTCAGTTTTTGGCTATTTAATATGACATTGGCTGTTGGTTTGTCATAGATGGCCTTTGTCATACTGAGGTACAGACCATCTATTCTAATTCTCTATAAGATTCTTATCATGAATGGGTATTGCATCATATCAAAAGCTTTTTCTGCATTTGTAGAAATGATCATGTGATTCTTGCTTTTGGCTCTATTGATATGGTGGTTACATTTATTGATTTACATAGGTTGAACCATCCTTGCATGTCTGGGATGAACCCCACTTGGTCATGGTGTATAATCTTCTTGATGATTTGCTGCATCCTGTTTGCCAATATTTTATTGAGAATTTTTGCATCTATGTTCATTAGGGAGATTGGCCTATAGTTCTCTTTTTTAGTTGGGTCTTTCTCAGGTTTTGGTACTAGAGTAATATTTGCTTCCAGGAATGACTTAGGAAGAATTGCTTCCTTTCAATTTCATTGAAGAGTTTGAGGAGTATTTGCATTAACTCTCCTTTGTATTTCTTGTAGAATTCCACAGTGAATCTGTCTGGGCCCTGGCTTTTCTTTGTTGGTAGGGACTTGATTACATTTTCAATGTCATTAAGATAAATTCAGTTATTCAGCAGTTTTATATCTACTTGATCCAACTTTTTTTGTTCATATGTTTCTAGGCATCTGTCCATTTGTTCTGTGTTATCAAGCCTATGAGAGCAGAGGTCTTCAAAATAGTTGTTGATGATCTTCTGTATTTCCACAGGGTCAGTAGTGATTTCACCTTTTTCATTCTGTATTGTATGAATTTGAGTCTTTTCTTTCCTTTTTAAATTATGTTGGCTAGGGGGCTGTCAATTTTATTTATTCTTTCAAAGAACCAACTCTTTGATTCATTGATTCTGTATATTGTTTTCTTAGTCTCTATTGCATTAATTTCTGCTCTGATCTTTATAATTTCCTCCCTTCTTTTGGCTTTGGGCTTGGCTTGCTCTTCTTTTTCTAGATGTTTGAGGTGTAATATCAGGTTGCTTATTTGTGTTCATTCTGTTTTCCTAATTTAGGAACTCAGCACAATAAATTTTCCTCTGAGGACCACTTTCATTGCATCCCATAGGTTCCAGTAAGTTGTATTTGTATTTTTGTTTGCTTGTAGATATTGTTTAATTTATTCTTTAATTTCCTCTGTGACCCACTGATTTCTCAAGAGTGTATTATTCAATTTCCATGTGTTTGTGGGGTTTTTGCAGTTACTTTCATCATTAATTTCTTGTTTCATGGTGCTATGATCTGATAATATGCATGGGATAAATTCAATTCTTTTGCATTTATTTAAATATGTTCTGTAGATTAGTATATGGTCTATTTTAGAGAATGTCCCATGTACTGCTGTGAAGAATGTATATTCTGATGTTGTTGGATGGAACACTCTGTATACATCTATCAAATCCATTTGTCCACAGGTGTGATTCACTTCTGTGATTTCTTTGCTGATTTTGTGTCTAGTTGATATGTCACTTTGTGTCAATGGTGTGTTAAGGTCTCTTGTTATAATTGTGTTATTGCCTATTTGATTTTTCATTTCTGTGAATACTTTCTTTGTGTAGCTGGCTGTTCCTGAATTTGGTGCATATATATTTAAGATTGTTATCTCTTCCTCTTGCAGTTTTCCCCTAACTAGTATGTAGTGACTTTCTTTATCTCTTAGGACCATTCTTGCTTTGAAGTTCACATAGTCTGCAAACAGAATAGCTACCCCCCCCTTTTTTTTGAGTTCCTGTTGCATGGAGTATTGTTTTCCATCCTTTGACTTTTGGTCTATGAGTTTCCTTTTGGGTTAGATGGATTTCTTGTAGACAGCATTTGGTTGGATGTTGTTTCTTGATCCATTCTGTCAGTGTGTTTCTTTTAATTGGTGAATTGAAGCCATTTACATTTATGGTTATAACTGTCATATATTGGTTTATTGTTAACATGTTATCTTTCAGATGTTGTATCTTAACTTTCCATTCTTTTTAATTGTCTGTCTTGATTAATGGTTTTTTCCTATGTGCATCTAGAATTTCTTTCAGTATTCTTTGTAGGGTTGGTTTGGTGATCATGAAGTTCTTCAGTTGTTCTTTATCATGGAAGTATCTTATTTCTCCATCAATTTTGAAGGACAGTTTTGCAGGATACATCAGTCTGAGTTGGAAGTCGTTTTCATTTAGGATCTGAAACACTTCACTGCATTCTCTTCTTGACTTAATTGTTTGTGTTGAGAAGTCTGCTGTGATTCTGATAGGTTTTCTTTTATAGGTGATGTGTCTTTTCTCTCTAACAGCTTTTAATATTCAGTTTTTATGTTCAATTACTGGGATGGTGATTATTATATGTTTGGGTGTAGTTTTGTTTTGGTTATGGCTATTTGGAGTTCTATATGCTTCACTAATCTGTATGTCAGTTTCCATACTCATGTTTGGAAAGTTTTCAGCTATTACTTCTGTAAATAGCCTCTTGGTATTATTTGTGTTGTCCCCTTATTTTTCATTTATCCCTAATAATCTTATGTTGTTTTTCTTTGCATCATCTTGCAGCTGTTGAATTGTTATTTCCTGATTTCTTATTATATTTAGAAGATCTTTCCTTTCCTGTTTACTTGCTGCAGTCTTATCTTTGAGGTCTGAGATTCTATCTTCACTTTTGTTGAAGGTGGTTTTTGCTTTCAATAGAATTTTTGATTTCCTGTATATCTCTTTGATTCTACTTCATGTATTCTGTTTGTTTCTTAAACTGTTGATCAGGGATTCTATCATTTTCATTGTTCCTCTAATTTGTTAGCTTTGTCTTTGTTGGATGCATTCAGTATTTGTTAAACTACTTTTATCATTTCTTCTTTTACCTGGGAGATTATTTCTGATTTGAGTTCCCTCATAGCTTCTTGTACTTACTTTTTTATTTCAGTTGATATCATTTCAGGCAATTCAGCTGTATGGCTAGTATTTTCTTCTATGTACATGGCTCCTAGGTTTTCTTGGGACAGACTGGAGGTTTGAGATTGCATTTTGTTCTTTTGTTTTGTCATTTTCCTATATTTCCATTTTCCAATGATGTTCCAAAGCTTTCTCTGGATGTGTTGGAAATAGCGTCCTGTGCCCTCTGTTACTGGGACTGACGTGGCTTTGGCTCCCCTTGTGTGGTGGCCCTGGTTTTCCTACTTAAAAAAAGGTTGTTGGGCGTGGTTTACTCAAGCCCATGGAACATCTGGAGTCTGGTCCAGTGCCCTAGGGAGCTGGGTGGGCAGCCAGCTGCTGCAGTTGATGGTCCCAAACTTTTCCCTGGCCTGCACTGGTGAGCTGCAACTCACCTCGTGGCGGCAGTGTGGGCCTGGCTCCCCTTTTGGGGGGCTTGGCTCCCCTGGTTGAATGAAGGTCACTGGACATTGTCCACTCAAGCTTGCAGAACCTCTGGAGCCTAGTCCAGTGTCCTAAGGGGCCTGGGCAGATACTCAGCCATGGGGATTGATGGTCCCAAACTTTTCCTGGGCTTGCGCTGGTGAGCTGCAACTCACCTTGCTGTAGCAGGGTGGGCCTGGCCTTACTTAGGAAAGTTCTTTGGGCCAATATATGGTGTATTTTGGAGAAGGTCCTATGTGCAGCTGAGAGGAATGTATATTCTGATGTGGTTTTGTGGAACACTCTGTAAACATCTACTAAGTCCATTTGTTTATAAGTTTGATTCAGTTCTGTTACTTGTTTGTCAACTTTTTGTCACTGATGCATCTCTTTGTGACAGTGGGGTATTGAAGTCACCTATTAATTGTGTTATTTGGTTTTTCATGTCTATTAGTATTTGTCTTTTATAGTTGGGTGATCCTGTATTTGGTGCATATACAGTTATGATTTTTAGCTCTTCCTCTTGAATTATTCCTGTAAGAAGTATTTAGGACTTTCTTAATATCTTTTGATCATTTTTGGTTTGAAGTTTATGTTGTCTGCAAACAGAATAGCTACCCCTGCTTTTGTTCAGGCTTGGTGCTACATGGAACATTGTTTTCTATCATTTGACTTTTAGTCTATGAGTTTCCTTTTGAGTCATATGTGCTTCCTCTATACAGCATATTGTTTGATGTTATTTTCTTATTTTTTATTTTAAAGATAGTACAGTCCAATAAAACAAAGCAGAAGTATGCCAATCAAAACAATACAGCAAAATTGGTGCATGACTTCACAGCAGGATACTAGCAAAACAATAGCTATATATCTTGTTATCTTCACAATAGCTGTCCATTCTTTCAGGTACAACAAAATTAAACCAAAAACAATACAGAATAAAACCTATGAAAACAGAATATTGAATAAAGGAAAACATTGAGAATAAACCAAAATAGTGAGAACAATATTGGATTTCAAAGATAAGATGGAAGAAAATCTCCCATAGTTTCTATGAATTCATCCTGTCCTCTGAACCAGTGGGTTCCTTCTGGTGATAGGTGCTTCTCAGCTCATGTGCTGGTACACAGATAGTAGGCTGATTTTTTTCTTCCTGGAATATGTCCTGCTTGCATGGTTTACAAGAAAGGTTGGTTAGTTGAATGACTGTTGGATCCTCCCAGTTTCAGCATGGCTGATTCTCAGGAGGCACTGGCTTTTCTCTTCCTGGAAGCTGTGAGGCTTACCAGAAAGGCCAGCTAGTTAGCTTCTTCTTGTAGTCTTCCAGTCCGAGCATGGTTGAGAGATTCTGTTTCTTGATTCATTCTGTCAACTTATTTCTTTTATTTGGTGAATTGAAGCCATTTACATTGTGATAGATATAACTGATATGTACTAGTTTAACTTTGTTATGTTACTTTCCTGTTGTTGGTTTCTTAATTTTCTCCTTGTTTAATTGCTTGCCCTGTTTGGTGGTTTGTTTCTGTTGTTCTGGTAGTTGTAGTCATTTTTATTTCTATCTAGTATGTTCAGTACTCTTTCTAGTTTGATTTTTTGGACATGAATTTCTTCAGAAGTTCTTTGTCATGGAAGTATCTTATTTTTCCATTAATTTTCAAAGAAAGTTTTTCAGGGTACATCAATCTGAGTTGAAAATTGTTTTGTTTCAGGGCTTGTAACACTTCACTCCCAGCTCATCTTGACTTGAGTATTTGTATTGAGAAGTCTGCCATGATTCTAATAGGCTTTCCTTGATTGTTGAGTTGTGTCTTTTCTCTAACAGCTTTTAGGGCTATGTTTTTATGCTGAATTTTTGGGATCTTAATTATTATGTATTTGGGCATAGATTTATTTTGTTCATGAATGTTTGGCAGTCTGTATGACTGATTTATCTGTATCTCTGATTCCAAATTTTTGGGAAATTTTCTACTATTACTTCTAGAAGTAGTTTACTGATGTTACTTGCATTGACTTGCATTACTTGCATCTTTATTGATGCCAAGTAGTATTATATTGTTTTTCTTTGCATCGTCTTGAAGTGGTTGAATTGTCATTTGATTATGTCTTGTTATTTTTAAAGGTTGTTTCCTTTCATGGTCAATCCTGTCCTCAAGGTCTAAAAGTATCCTCAGCTTCATTCAAATAGCTTTCAATAAAGTTTTTTATTTTTTGGATATCTCTTTGAATTTGTTTCATGCATTCTACTTGTTTCCTAAATTGTTTGTTCAAGGTTTCCATCATTTTACCATGGTCCTGTACTTTTCCCCCCATCTATGTCTTCTCTAGCTATGCTGAGCAATTCCTTGATTAAGGTTGTCATTTCTTTCATTACCTGAGAGATTATTTCTAATCTGATTTTCTCTATAGCTTCATAGATTTATTTTTTTATTTCAGTGGTTAGCTTTTGAGAAATTTCAGGTATATGACTTCTAATGCTTTTGTATTTCAGTGTCCCCTGTATTTTTTCCTCAAGGACTGGATGTTTGAAATGGTAGTTTGCTTTTTTTGTTTTGTCATTTTCACTTCTTATGTTAGTATTTTGGTTTTATCAATCCCACTAGTTTCAACTAATCATCATCTGTATCCTAGGTCCTACTTGGGAGTGTTGTTTGTCCATTTGGTGGGCCCCAAAATGAAGAAGAGGTGTCAGTTACCTAATTTTCTCCTGAAAGCCCTGTTAGGTGTATCTTATATTTTTACTAGGCTGAATAGCTTAGGAGTATTGATATAAGCCAACCCTTAACTCTTACTGTTACTATTACTTTAGGCTATTTCAGGCTGCCAGATTTACCTGGTTATATTGTCTGCCTCAGATAACCCTGCTGTGTCACTGGACATCTCCTAGGCCCTTTCAAGTTCCTCCAGGCTTGAGGTCTTGTTGAAGCTGTTCTGATTCCACCTTATGCTATCTGTGCAGAAAAAGGACTCAACCACTGCTGTAGACAGGGTTTGTGAGGAGAACAATTAGAATTAGGACATGGAATTTATAATATTATTTTATGATGGTCACCAAGAGTTAACACAAGAAAGTGCAGGAAATCTATCCATAACACTAAAGACATAGAATATTTAGCCAAGGGCCTGAATCCTACAGCAATGTGCCATATGAATCCAGCTGAAAGCCCAGAGCTAATGACAGTGCCTCCCACAAATACAACTGGAGTTTTAGACCCCACAAGAAGGACTCACACCAGTCTCTTTTATGGATCTGTTCTGGGAAGGCTGAAAGTTCAGGGGTGGAAGCTAGAAAGTCTATGCCAGCAGGGTGAAGGAGCTGTGCTGGTAGGTTGAGGCTTCTATGCTGGAGATGACAAGTCATGCTCAAAACAAAGAGGAGGTTTGCCCTGAAAAGTACCACAGCTATCCTCAGTGAGTCCTGAGCTCCTCTGATGATAAGAACAGTTGAGGACATGCCAAGAAGCCAGTGTGAGGATTTTATCCTGGAGATTAAGTAGCACACGTCTTCTGCTATGGAGCCAGGAAGCAATGCTCAATGCAAGGACCAGAGCTTCTCCAGGAGAACCAATAGCTCAAGCAGCAACACTTAATGAAACCACAAGGCCTCAACACTTCAACTCCTCAGTTCTCCTTCTGCATGGCTCTTTTTATGCTGGCAACTTTGCTCAGGTGGAACATCTATATTCAACACCATGGTGATTTAATTCTGCTGGCATTAGGTGGACCACCAGATTTGTTAATCCATAACAATCCACTCTTGGTCAACTTAATAACCACACACATTTCCTTAAACTAATCTTTAATGGCAAATTTGTGAAAGTTAATGTATCTTATTCTATTCAGATTTACATTAACACAACAATTATATATATATATATATATATATATATATATATATATATATAATTCTTTTTATACTTTTTCCTGCACCAAAAACAAACTGAAAGGGTGACCAAGGTTCATTAAAACACAATACTTTGATTAATTAACCTGGTTATACAAACATATAAAGCAACATTAAAATCAATCTAAAAATACAATTACAACCACAGTCCTTGCTTCTTATTATTTTTTTTGTAGAGGAATATATTTGTAATTCATTTAAATAATTAAAGGCAAGTCTATATGACACACAAAAAATCCTTACAAATTCAAATAATAATTGAAAGGAAACAAAAAAAGTGAAAAAAGGAGGAAGGAAGGCAATAATAGCTATATAAAATCTTAATAGATTTTATTTTTTGCCTTTTTAAAATTTAATTTTATTGGTACACTTTAAATACATTATGTTCACATTTATCATAGGGAATTTGTACCTGTACATGATATATATCTTGAATTTATTTTCCTCATTCTCCTTCTCTTCCTTAAACTGTTCTTTCATGTCTTATTTTTTTATTTTTTATTTTAAATTTTAAAGAGAAAAACGCAAAAACAGAAAAAAGGTTAGAAATAATACAGAATTTCAAAAAATATAAACACTAAGAAATAATGAGTTGATAAATTACATACTGTTATCTTAGAAATAGTTGTTCAAGTTACAAAATTAAAGCATACAAGGTGGACATTCAAACAGTGAGAAGGCAAACAGTTCTGCTCAACAATCCAACAAAAACTTACTAATGTGGTTATGTATCTTACACACTTATATCCTTTAGAGCACTTTCTTTTCCTCTTTTTTTTACAATAACAATTACACATTTTGGGTTTTTAAAATTTTTTAACAGATTTTATTTCAAGAGAAACAAAAGCATGTAAAGGGTAGAGATAATACAGAATTCCAAAAAAAAAACCAACAAAAAAGATAAACAATAAGAAATCACTAGTTAATATACTACTAATTATCCTCCTAGAAATAGTTGTTCAAGTTACAAAATTAAAGCATACAAAGTAGATAGTCGAACAGTGAGAGACTGAACAGCTACACATGCATGAATCTCTATGTGTATTTCTATCCTTTCTATATTAGAGGGAAAAACAAAACATAGAAAGACAAAACAAAACAAATTCCTATAAAAACATGAAACCAAAAAGTTGTATAAAACCACAGTACAAGGTGATCTACAATAATTACTGTGTCGTTTCTTACTATCTTCAAAAGAATGTCTATATCATCAGGCATAATTGAATATAACAGTATGATTGAGTATAGCAGTAAATAATATTAGTAAAATAAAACATTGTAGACAGTATAAAACTTCAAAGGAAGGTAATAATCAAACCAGAGTGGATATTCTAGTGGATCTTGTCATCTTAAGTGCAGTTGCCTATACTCTCAGACTTGATACTATCAATCATAACAGCTTTGAATAAAATCTAACAATAAAAAACAGAGATCCAAGAAACCAGATTTGATTATGATCAACCATGGTAAAACTGTGTAGGTTTTACGGAGCTTTAGATTAAGTTAATGGGAAATTAAGGATGATTACCATACTATATCCTGTTATTGTCAGGATTACTGTCTGTGCCCTCACATCTAGTACAAGTAGAAAGACTGGAACAGAATATAATACATCTAAGCAGAGTAGTGTGAATAATGTGGGTTTTACATCCTGGTGCACTATTAACAATATAGCGTATCAAGGCAATCTATGTTAGAGATTCTAGTTATCCTTCTCTGCCTCATTTCTGCTATGCTACTTTTCTGCCTTTGTTTAGTTTTCTCCTTCATTCTACTGCCTACCCCACTCATTGAGGCCTTTCTGCCACTGCTCCTAAAATCCTGTTTTTTTTCTCTCTCTAGAATGTCCTCCAGCATTCTCTGTAGGGTTGGATTGGTGGTCACAAACTCACCCAGTTCCTCTTTGTCACGGAAGCATCTTGTTTCTCCATTAATTTTTAGTGACAGTTTTGCAGGGTACATCAACCTGGGCTGGAGAGCACCTTCCTTCAGGACTTGGAAGACTTCACTCCAAGCTCTTAATCTGATGGTCTGTGTTGAGAAGTCAGCTGTGATTCTGATGGGCTTGACTTTATAGGTAATATGTTTCTTTTCTCTGACAGCTTTTAATATTCTGTTTTTATATTGAATTTCTGGTATCTTGATTATTATATGTCTAGGTGTAGCTCTGTTTTGGCTGTAGGTGGCTGGAGTTCTGTATACCTCACACAACTGAATGTCATTTTCTTTTCCCATGCTTGGGAGATTTTCCTTAATTATTTCTGTGAATAGCCTTTGTAATTTGCCTGTATGTATTCCTGCTTCTTTGTTTACATTTCTTATTCTTAAAATGTAGATGCTCTTGTCATCTTCTAGCCTTTGTATTGTTACTGCCTGTTTCCTTGTTATTTTTAAGAGATGTTTCCTTTGATGATCACACAGTGCAAACTTGTCTTCAAGTTTTGATAGTCTCTCCTTAGTTTCTTTTAGGGTGTTTTGCCAGCTTTCAATGGAGTTTTTAATTTCCTGATAGTCTCTTTGAATCTGCTTCATGTATTCTACATTTTCTTTATATTCTTTATCAAATGTTTCTCTCCTTTTTTTGTGTTCCTCCCTTCTTTCATCTGTATCATCCTGAGAGATGCTTCCTGAGGGCATTTATTTTATTACTCTACTCATATCCTGCTTTACCTGATTTAATATTTCAGTTTTGAGCTCATCTATAAAGTTCCAAAGATATCTCTTAATGTCCATTGAAGCCATGTCTGATGTTGCATGTTTGCCGCCCTCAGTCTCCCTTGTTTTTCCTTCTCCTTTTCAGGGCTCTCAGGGTTCTGGGCTGGGGGCCTCCTTCTGCCTCTCTCTCCTGTCATGGCCCTAGCTTCCTCCACACAGTTTACAGTGCAGGTCCCAGCCCCTTCCCTGTTGGCCACATTTCCTCTGAAGCATGCTGGCAAGGGAACTCTGCCCTTTCCTGCCTGCTCTTGTCACTGAGGTGTAAGCAGGCTGCATATGCCTGACCCTCCCCACTGGGCCAGCCAAACTTCAGAGGCAATTACCTGCTCAGTGCATGTTAGGTGCAGGAAATCGATTTGGGATGTCTCATTGGGTCCCGGCCAGGGGTGCAGCCCAGTCCAAGCAAATTGCACTTATCTGCTCTGGGGAGAGAGCAACCAACTGAAGTCACTGTCACTCCCAGTTCAGGCTCCTCCTGCCTGATTCCAATATGTCTCCCACATGGTCGCTCCCTTCCTGTGTGTGGGGGGTCTCACTCCCAGCACTGACCGTGGATCAGTGAAGGTTCCTCCACCGTCTCTGCTCTCTGCTCTCCAGTGGGCTCACCAACCCCCAACTTCAGCACTGCCGCTCTTCCTGTGAGTGGTGGTGGGAACAAGTTTGGGCAGCTCTGCTTGCTTGAATGGATTCAAACTTGGTGGGTCATCACGAAAATGCTGTGTCCCTTTAGTTTTTAGCTGTTTCACTTGTAGTCCCAAAATATTTGATGAGCTTTTTAAAGTTTTAATTTCTTCCTGTGTCAAGTGGATCCATCTCCCTCTGTCTGGGTCTCTCCAGGGTGTTTTATTCTGGCATATGAATTGTTTCTCCTGGGAGGCTTTGTATTCTGTTGCTCACTGATGAGCCATCTTGTCTTCTCTCACATTTTGGGTTTTATCACCCTTACAGTTCTTATTACTTTTTACACTAGAGACACAGTGTGATATTTATAAATATGATTCTTATTTATTTCACTTATGGGGATATTCTCAAGTTGCCTCCATTTACCTACAAAAGCCTCAAGATCATCATTTTTTATAGCTGAGTAATATTCCATTGTATAAAAATACTACATTTTTTTCATCCACTCTGTGGCTGATGGGTATTTTGGTTGTTTCCAAGATTTAGCTATTACAAATTGTGCCACTATGAACATAGTTGCATATATATCACTGTGATATGACCTTTTCAGTTTTTCTGGGAAAAGAGCCAGAGGGAGAATAGCTGGGTTGAATGGAACCTCTAATTCTAGTCTTCTGAGAAATCTCCATGCTGATTTCCATAGTAGTTGCACCATTCTGCACTCCTACCAACAATGGAACAGTGTTCCTTTTCCCCTTCAGCCTTGCCAATATTTGTTATCAGTTGACTTCTTGATGGCAGCTATTCTTATCAGAGTGAGATGAAATCTCAATGCTGTTTTAAATGAATTTCTCAAATGACCAGTAATGGTGAATGTTTCTTCATGTATTTATTTACCATTTGTATATCTTTCTCTGAGAACTGTGTGTTCATCTCCGATGCCCATTTTTGGAGAGGGCCTTTGAATTTGGGGGATTTGATGTTTTTCAATTCTTTATGTGTTCTTGATATATGTCCTTTGTCTGAGGGGTTGCTGGCTAAAATTCTTTCCCATTCTGTGGGTTTTATTTTCACTCTGTTGGTGATTTCTTTTGAAGTGCAAAACCTTTTCAATAATATGAGATCTCAGCTGTTGATTCTTTGAAGTGTTTCCCATGCAGTTTGCATTTTGTTCATGAATTCTCTTCCTACCCCTATGTTTCCAAGATTTCTACCTACCTTGTCTTCCAGTAGATTTAGTGTTTCTGTTTTAATATTTAGATCTTTGATCCATTTAGACTTTAGTTTTGTGAGTGGTGATAGGTATGGGTTTAGTTTTAGTCTTCAGCATGTGGAGAGCCAATTTTTCCAACACCATTTATTAAAGAGGCTATCCTTCTTCCAGTAAACATACTTAGCCCCTTTGTCAAATATAATGAGACTGAGTGTCTTTGTATTTCTCTTTAATCTTCTAATATGTTCCATTGATCCTGAGGACTTTCTTTGCCAGCACCATGCTGACTTTATCACTGAGGATTTGTAGTATAGTTTCAAGCCAGGAAGTGAGATGCCTCCTGCCTTGCCTTTGTTGCCCAGAATTGCCCCTGCCATTTTAGGTTTCTTCTGTTTCCAAAAATTTTAGGAGTGTTTTCTCTAGATTTGTGATGTATGTTAATGGTATTTTGATTGTAATATCCTTCCATTTTCTAATATCCTCTTCAATCTCCTTTTTAAGCATAGCATAATTTTTAGCATATAAGTCATTTACATTCTTAGGTTGATTCCTAAATATTTCATTTAGTTAGATGCTATTGTAAAGGGTGGTATTTGCATCATTTCTCTCAGTGAATTTTTTGTTTGTGTACAGGAATGTTATTGATTTTCGAGTGTTGATTTTGTATCCAGCCTCGCTGCTGAATTTGTTTGTCACCTCTAGTAGTCTTTCAATGGAGTTTTTGGGTCTTCTTTATAGAATATCATGTCATCTGCAAATAGTGATAATTTAACTTCTTTCTTTCCTATCTTTATTCTTTTTATTTCTCTCTCTTGTCTGATTGCCCTGGTTAGTATTTCCAAAACTATATTGAATAAGAGTGGTGACAGTGGACATCCTTGTCTTGTTCCTGATTTTAGAATGAAAGCTTTCAGTTTTTGTCCACTTAGTATAATGTTTGTTGATGGTCTTTATGAGATTGAGGTAGACACCATGTATTCTGAGTTTCTGAATGGTTTTTATCATGAACATATGTTGGACTATTATCAAAAGCTTTTTCTGCATCTATTGAGATGACCATGTGGTTTTTGTTTTCGGCTCTGTTAATGTGGTGTATTACACCTATTGATTTGCATATGTTAAGCCATCCCTGCATTTTGGAATGAACCCTACTTGGCCATGATGTATAATCTTCTTGATGATTTTCTGCATTCTATTTGCCAGTATGTTAATAAGAATCTTTGCATCAATGTTCATTAGTGAGATTGGCCTATAGTTCTCCTTTTTGGCTGGATCTTTCTCTGCTTTTGGTATCAGAGTAATACTTGCCTCCAGGAATGATTCAGGGAGGATTGCTTTCTTTTGAATTTCATTGAAGAGTTTAAGAAGTATTGGCATCAAATCTCTAAATTTCTTGTAGAATTCAGCTGTGAGTCCATCAGGACCTGGTCTTTTCTTTGTTGGTAAATTTTTAATTATGTTTTCAATTTTAATAGCTGATAATGTATCATTCAAAATTGCTATATCTTCTTGGTTGAGCTTTGTTAGTTCATATGTTTCTAGACAGCTGTCCATTTCCTTTGTGTTTTCCATTCTATGTGAGCAGAGATTTTCAAAATTAGGTATTCATGATCTTTTGAATTTCCATGGGATCTATAGTAATTTCCTTCTTTTCTGTACTTATTGTTTTAATTTGGATTTCTCCTTTATTTTTCTTGGTAAGGTTAGCTAGAGGTTTGTGAATTTTGTTTATTCTCTCAAAAAAATCTCAGTTTTTTGATTCATTAATTCTTTGAATTTTTTTCACTTGCATTGATTTCTGCTCTAATCTTTACAATTTTCTCTCTTCTATGAGCTTTGGGTTTTACTCGTCCTTTTTATAGAAGCATTAGGTTATTTGTGCTCATTCTGTTTTCTTGATACAACAATTTATTGCTATATATTTCCTTCTTAAGACCACTTTTATTGCATCCCACAGATTACTGTATGTTGTTCCCACATTTTTATTGAATTGTCAGTATTGCTTTATTTCTTCTGTAATTTCATCTGTAGCCTACTAGTTGTTCAGAAGTTTGTGATTTAATTTCCATGTATTTATGTAGGTTTTGCAATTAATTTCCAATTTCAGTGCAATATGCTCAATACTTTTGCATTTACTTAAGAATGTTTTAACAGCTAATGTTGGTCTATTTTCGAGAATGTACCATGCACAGCAGAGAAGAATGTGCATTGTACTAACTGGGTGAAAGCCCCTGAACTTTGGCTGACCCTGTGGGGAGGGGTAGGCATACACAGCTGCTGCTTACACCTCAGTGACATGAGCAGTCAGGACAAGGCAGAGGTCCCTCTCCAGTGTGCTTCAGAGGAAATGTGGCCAACAGGGAAGGGGGCTGGGACCTGCACTGTAACCTGTGTGGAGGATGCCAGGGCCATGACAGGAGAGAGAGCCCTGATCCAGGAGAGGGAAAAACAAGGGAGACTGAGGGCCACAAACACACAACATCAGACATGGCTTCAATGAACATTCAGAGATATCTTCGGGACCTTGTAAATGAGTTCAAAATTGAAATATTAAATTAGGTAAACCAAGATATGAGTAGAGTAATAAAAGAAATACTCTCAGGAAGCAGCTCTCAGGAAGATACAGATGGAAGAAGGGGGAATACAAAAAAAGAAGAGAAACATTCAATAAAGAATATAAAGAAAATATAGAATACATGAAGCAGGTTCAAAGAGACTACCAGGAAATTAAAAACTCCATTGAAAGCTGGCAAAACTCCTTAGAAGAATCTAAGGATAGACTATTAAAACTTGAAGACAAGTTTGCAATGTGTGACCATGGAAGGAAAGATCTCAAAAATAACAAGGAAACAGGCAGTAATGATACAAAGGCTAGAAGATGACAAGAGAATCTACAATTTAAGAATAAGAAATGTGAACAAAGAAGCAGGAATATAAACAGACACATTACAATACATGGAAATAATTAAGGAAAACTTCCCAAGCAGGGGAAAAGAAAATGCCATTTGGTTATGTGAGGCATACCAAATTCCAGCCACCTAGACCAAAACAGAGCTACACCTAGACATATAATAATCAAGATACCAGAAATTCAACATAAAAACAGAATATTAAAAGCTGTCAGAGAAAAGAAACATATTACCTATAAAGGTAAACCCATCAGGATCATGGCTGACTTCTCAACACAGACCATCAGATCAAGAAGAGCTTGGAACAAAGTATTCCAAGCCCTGAAAATAAATAACCTCCAGCCCAGATTGATGTACCCTGCAAAACTGTCACTAGAAATCAATGGAGAAACAAGATACTTCCATGACAAAGAGGATCTGGGGGAGTTTGTGACCATCAATCTAACCCTACAGAGAATATTCAAGGACATGCTAGAGAGAGAGAAAAAAAATACCAGGATTTTAGGAGCAGTGGCAGAAAGGCCTCAATGAGTGGGGTAGGCAGTAGAATGAAGGAGAAAAGTAGACAAACAGGTAGAAAAATAGCATAGCAGAAATGAGGCAGAGAAGGATAACTAGAATCTCTAACATAGATGGCCTTGATACACTATATTGTTAATAGTGCACCAGGATTTAAAACCCACATTACTCACACTACTCTGCTTAGATGTGTTATATTCTGTTCCAGTTATTCTACTTGTACTGGATTTGAGGGCACAGACAGCAATCCTGAAAATAACAGGATATAGTACAGTAATCATCCTTAATTTCCTATTAACTTAATCTAAAGCTCTGTAAGACCTACACTGTTTCACCATGATGGATCATAATTGAATCTGGTTTGTTAGACCACTGTTTTTTATTGATAGATTTTATTCAAAGCTGTTATGATTGATAGTATCAAGTCTGAGTGTATAGGCAACTGCACTGAAGATGAGAGGAATCACTAGAATATGTACTCTACTTTGATTATTACCTGCTTTTGAAGTTTTATACTGTCTACAATGTTTTATTTTTAGTAATATTGTTATGTATGCTATATTCAAATATGCCTGATGATATAGACAATTCTATTGAAGATAATAAGAAACAACACAGCAATCAATGTAGATCACCCTGTACTGTGGTTTTATATGACTTTTTGTTTTCATGTTTTTATAGGAATTTGTTTTTTTTTTAGCCTTGCTATGTTTTGTTTTTCCCTCTAATACAGAAAGGATAGAAATACATGTAGAGATTCATGCATGCATAGCTGTTTACACTCTCACTGTTTGAATATCTACTTTGTGTGTTTTAGTTTTGTAACTTGAACAACTATTTCTAAGAGGACAATATGTAATTTATCAACTAGTGATTTCTTATTGTTTTAGTTTTTTAAAAATTCTGTATTATCTCTACCCTTTACATGCTTTTGTTTCTCTTTACATAAAAAAAATTAAAAAAAATAGTTAAAGGAGGAACAGAAAGTGCTCTAAAGGATATAACTACATTTATGTTTAAGTGTGTAGGATTGATAACCATTTTGCTAAGTTGTTATTGGATCATTGAACTTCTTTGAAGCCTCACTGTTTGAATGTCCACTCTATATGCTTTAATTTTGTAACTTGAACAATTATGTCTAAGAAGACAATTTGTAATTTATCAATTAATGATTTCTTACTGTTTATTTTTTTCTGAAATTTTATATTGTTTCTACCCCTTTTTCTGTTTTGCTTTTTTCTTCTTTAAATAAAATTTGAAAAAAAAAGAAAAAGAAAGAATGTGCATTCTTATGTGGTTGGGTGGAACACTCTGCAAACATCTAACTAAGTCCAATTGTTCACAGGTATGATTCAGTTCTATTAGTTGTTTGCTGACTTTTTGTCTAGTTGATCTATCTCTTTGTGATAATGAGATATTAATGTCTCCTCTTATAATTGTGTTTTTTTGTATTTGATTTTTCATGTCCATTAGTCTTTGTCTCATATAGTTGGGTGCTCTTTTATTTGGTGCATATATATTTATAATTGTTAGGTCTGACTCTTGATTTTTTTCCACTAGTGAGTATGTAGTGACCTTCTCTATCTCTTTTAATCATTTTAGGTTTGTAGTTCATGTTATCTGCAAGTACCATAGTTACCCTTGCTTTTTTCTGGGTTCCTGTTGCATGGAACACTGTTTTCCATTCTTTGACTTTTAATCTATGAGTTTCCTTTTGCATCAGATGTGTTTCTTGTATACAGAATATTGTGGGATCATGTTTCTTGATTCATTCTGTCAACTTATTTCTTTTGATAGGTGAATTCAGGCCATTTACATTTATGGATATCACTGATATGTACTGACTTGAATTTGTCATGTTATGTTCCAGTTGTTTGCTTTCTGCTTTCCCCCTTGTTTAATTGCTTGTCCTACCTGGTGATTTCTTTCTTTTATTCTTCTGAGGATTGTGATTTCTATCTCCATCCAGTATGTCTTCCAATACTCTTTCTTGGGTTGGTTTGATGGACATGAATTTCTTCAGCTTTTCTGTGTCATTTAAGTATTTTTTCTGCATTAAATTTGAATGAAAGTTTTGGTGATACATTATTCTGGGTTGAAAGTTGTTTTCTTTCAGGGTTTGAGATACCTGAAACTTGTGTTCACTTCAGGGTTTGTGCTGAAAAGTCTGATGTGATTCTAATTTCCTTGATAGGTTAGTTGTGTCTTTTCTTTAGCAGCTTTTAGTATTCATTATATGTTTGAGAGTAAATTTATGTTGGTTTTGTTTTGTGCCCTTTATAACTCACTTATCTGCATATCAGATTTTTTCCCCACATCTGGAAAATTTTCTGCTATTACTTCTGTGAATATTTTAGTTATATCATTTGCATTGATTCTTGCATCTTCACTGATGCCCAAAAGTCTTATATTGTTTCTCTTGGCATCATCCTGAATCTGCTGGATTGTGATTTCATGCTGCTTTATTATTTTGAAAAGTTCTATCCTTTCATGATTGCTAATTGTGAGCCTGTCCTCAAGGTCCAAAATTTTATCCACAGCTTCATTTAAATGTTTTTTCCAGCTTTCAATAGAATTTTTTGTTTCTTGGATATCTCTTTGTGTTTGTTTCATGGATTCTGCTTGTTTTTTACATTGTTCATTCAAGGTTTCAATTAGTTTCCCATGCTCTTGTACTTTTTTGTCTGTTCCTTCTCTAGCTGCACTGAGCAACTTCTTTACTAAGGTTGTTATTTCTGTCTTTATATGAGAGATTATTTCTAATTTGATTTCCTCTCTATCCTCATGGAGTTGTTTTCTTATTTCACTTGCTGTCTTATCAGAGATTTATGGTGTGTTACTTTTGAAGTCCTCTATTTCAATGTCTCCTGTACTTGCTCCTGGTGGACTATATGTTTGAGATTGCATTTTGCTTTTTCCTTTTGCCATTTTTGTTTTTCAGGTTATTATTTGGTCCTTCTAGTCAGTCCCACTAGTGTCAACTGTTGGTAGTGTGTATCGTGGGGTCCTACTATAAAGTTAATGTTTGTCCAATTGCTGGGTGCCACAATGAAAAGGTGGGCCAGTTACCTAAATTCCCCTTGCAGGGCCTGTTGGGTGAGTCCTATGTTCTACCTAGGCTTATAAGCCTAGGAGTACTGATGAAAATTAACCCCTAGTTCCTGTTGTTATATCTTCAGGTTGTTCAGAGTAACTGAATCTCATCTGGGACCCTACTGTGTTTCTGGATGTCCTACAGGCCCTCTTAATTTTCTACAAGATGGGGATGGCCTTGTTGGCATCCTCCTCAAGTTCTCTGATATTCTCTGTGTGGAGGAAGGACTCACTCACCCACTTGCCAAATTCACCAATGGCCTACTTAAGGAGGGGGCTTCTCTGTTGCTCCTGTTTACCCACTGAAGGTGGCAAACACTATTCCTATTTTAGGGGCAAATTCACCTCACTGATGGAAGCCTGCTGAGTTCTTCTTACTGAGTCACCCCTTGACACTGCATGGTTAATCCTCTGCAGTCCAAGGTTCTTGGGGGAGGTGTGGGAACCAAAGATCAACAGCAATACTAGGTCCAGGAGTTGAGGGGGGTCCCTGATGGCAGTGGTGGGACTGCCAGGGTGTGTGTCATGGGTTGGAGTTCCTAGGTCCTGAGGTGGGTGTTCAGGACTGTGGGACACAGGAGAGGCATAGTTCTGGCCCAGCCCCATGCTCACCTCTGGTTAGAGTTCCCGGGTTCTGTGGGGTGGTCTGTGGAGATGGTGGGAGTTACAGGAGGGACCTGGGTCTGGGTCAGCCCCATGCATACCTCTGGCTGGAGTTCCTGGGTCCCAAGAGGTGGCCTGTGGAGAAGGTGGGAGTTGCAGCAGGGGCATGGGTCTAGCCCAGCCCCCATGTGTGCCTCTTGCTAGAGTTCCCTAGTCCTGGTCCAATAAGGTGGGAGTCACAGGAGGGGCCTAGGTCTAGCCCAGTCCCATGCATACCTCTGGCTGAAGTTCCCTGGTGCCAGTTCTGCCCCCATTATCTTTTAACATAGTATAGCAAGACTAAAATAAAAGGTTCTCCTGCCATTCAAATATATCTTCTTTTTTCCATTGTGCTTTTCTTCTAAACAACTATGTTCTCTTTTTTCATCTTTGCAAACCACAGCTTCAAAGGAGCCTTCTTTCTGGCCAAATGTTTAAATTACTGTACTGGCTCTTTGCTCTAAATTTTCAACATAGATCTGCTACCATCCCAAAAGTAGGCTGCAGTTAAATTTTTCTGCACCAGGTAATATTTCTAAATACAAGCAAAATGAAGACTAAATTTCAGGTAAAGCACAATTTACTACCTGAACTCCAGCACACATAGCAGTCCTTCTCAACAGAAGCCTCTGAGCTTGATTTTAACCAGCAGCATTTCCTTCAGTACTCTGACTTTCCAGGTTCCAACCAGAGTCTACAATACAGTTCACAGCATACAGGGGCTGTCTTTTGGCCAGTCTCTCAAAAACTTTCCAAATTAATTTCCAAGGCTCTTAAGTCACATGAACAGGCAACAACCTAGCAATGACCCTACTCTTGGTACCAATTTCTGTTGTAGTCAGGGGTTGTGAGGAGAATAAATTAGAATCAGGACATGGAATTTATAATATTATTTTATGATGGTCACTCAGAGTTAACATAAGAAAGTACAGGAAATCTATCCACAAAACTATAGACATAGAACATTTAGCCAAGGGCCTGAATCCTACAGCAATATCCCATATGAGTCATATGAAGACCCAGAGCTCATGACAATGCCTCCCACAAATACAACTGGAGTTCTAGAGCCCACAAGAAGGACTGATGCCAGTCTCTTTTATGGATCCATGCTGGGAATGCCCAAAGGTCAGTGGTGGAAGCTAGAAAGTCTATGCCAGCAGGGTGAAGGAGCTGTGCTGGTAGGTTGAGGCTTCTATGCTTGAGTCAATAAGTCATGCTCAAAACAAAGACTGGGGCTGCCCTGAAAAGTACTGCAGCCATACTCAGTGACAGGGAGGCCCTGAGCTCCTCTGACAGTAAGAACAGTCTAGTACATGCCAGGAAGCCCACATGAGGAATTTATCCTTGAGATAAACTCCTGCTCAGGAGCCAGGAAGCAATGCTCAATGCAAGGATCAGAGCTTCTTGAGGAGAATCAATGGCTCAAACAGCAACACATAGGAGAACCCACAGTAAGTCAATGTCTCACTGCCTTTTTGTTTTCCATGTCTCTATTTATGCTGGCAACTTTCCTCAGGTAGAACATCTACACTCAGCACCATGGTGATTTAATTCCACTGGCATTAAGAAGACCACCAGTTTTTAATCTATAACACTCACCTTCTTGCCAGGCTTACCAAAGTCTACAGCTGTGGTTGGGGGGGGGGGATGACACATTTGCTGCTGTGCCTATTTACCCACTGAGGTCTTCTATTTGAGGGAGAACTCACTGTAATAGTGTCACATGCCCACTGAAGTCCTCTGTGAGGGTTAGGGGTTGCTGAAGCTTTCACCACCCAACAAGGGTTCTGTAGGTGGTAGATAGAGTTGCTGATGGTCTGTGGGCTGCTGAGGTCTCTGGTGTGTTGGGGAGCAGTGCCCCATGTTCCCTGCATCCAGAGGTCTCTGGAGATGAGGAGGAATGGCAACCCATGATCCCACTGCTCCTAGATCTTTGGGGAGAAGGAGGAGGTGGTGCCAAAGATCCAGCTGGCACAAGAGCTCTGGAGGTGAAAGGGAAGTGCTCTTTTAAGATTTTTTGACCATGAATGTATGTTTGATTTTGTTAAAGCCTTTTTGTATTGCATTGATTGGGATGACATAAATTTTTTACTTACATTTTTTATGCATCATATCATATGTATTGATTTGTGTATGTCAAATGATCCTTTCATATCTGAGCTGAAACTTACTTGGTCAAGGTGTGTGTCTTTTGATGATTTGTTGAATTGCCTTTCTGTCTTTCTTGTTGAAGATTTTTTAGTCTATGTTTATTAAAGGGATTTATTATAGTGCTGTTTGTAATTTTGGAGCTCATCTGATTGTTGAATCAGGGTAATGCTACTTACTAGAAATGACTTTGAGAGTAGTTTTCCTTTCAATGTCATTTAACATTTTGAGGAGAATTGCTATGGATCTTTCCTGAATTTTTTTATGGATTTCAGCTGTGAATTCGTTAGGCTCTGAGCTTTTCTTAGTTGGCAGAATTGTTTTTAAATTACTGCTTTAATCTCTTTGTGTGTTACTAGATTTTTCTGGGTTTTTATATATTCTTAGTTTGGGTATGGTAATTCATATGTATCTAGAAATACATGTCTTTTGGCTTATACAGTTTACTGGAGCATAGGTTTTTTAAATAGTTGTTAAGAGTCTTGTGGATATCTGCAGTATTTTTTGTGATCTTTACCATACTGAGTTTTTTGTAGGTCCCTCTAATCTGCCCCTGTAGGCCCATATCTTCTTGTATGCTGTAGTGACAGTATCATTTTATTTTCAAAATGTGTAATTTCTTCCTTGGTTTCTTCTGTGACCCACTGATTATTCAAGAGTGTACTGTTTAAAATCCATGTATTTGTATAATTTCTGTAGATTCTTTTTGCATTGATTTCTAGCTTTATTGCATTATGACCTGATCAAATGCTTGATATAAAATTGATCCTTTTGTATCTTCTTAGCATATTTGTGACCCAATATGTAGCCTATTTTCATGGAAAGTCTAGCTGCTGAGAATATTCTGTGTTCCTTTGTTTATGGATGGAATTTCTGTAAATTCCTTAAATATGGTTTTTAGGTCACTGTGCCATCTTGTGATATTCTTGTAATTCTGATTATGCTTTTCTTGATTCCAGAAATCAAACTCATGAAGGAATTGAAGACACTAAAACTTGAAAAGGCTTCCTTTTTCCTCATGTCAGTAGAACTAATATTTCTTATATGGCCATGTTATCATAAGTGATCTAGAGATTCAAAGCATTCCCTGTGAAACTTTAGTGACATTGTTCACAGAAGTAGATAAAAACCCTAAAATGCATATGGAAACACAAAAAATCCAGAGTTTCATAAATAGTCCTTAGAAAGAAACAGTAATAGTGAAAGCATCATAATATGCAAATTCAAGTTATACTGCAAAGCCATAGCAATACAAACAACATGGTATCAACTCCAAAACAAATGTGTACATCAATGGTCTTGTAGGGAATACACAAAAATATGCCTCATATGACTACAAGCATCTCTTTTTTGACAAAGATGTCAAACACAGCTACTGGAGAAAAGAGAGCCTGTTTAACAAAATGGTGCCTAGTTAGCAGGACATCCACATACAGATGCTTATAAGAAAAATTTCTATATATTCTAGTACACTAAAATAAAATAAAAAGAGTTCAATAACATCAGTATAAGAATGAAAACTATCAAGCTGTTGGAAGAAGATGTGATTTGAAGTAATAGTTCCAGGTTGACTTTCTATATAGAATTCCATAAGCATGAGAAATAACAGAATCGACAATGGGACTTCACTAAAGTACAAAGTTTTGTAGAGTTAAAGAAAGAAGAGAGTGAAGAGATAGCCTACAGCTTTGGAGAAAATCTCTACCAGTTACTCTTCTGATAGAGAATTATTATCAAGGACTCAAAAAATTAACATACTTGAAATCAAATAACCTAATCACTAGATGGGCAAATGAATTGAGCAGACACTTCTTTTTTAAAATTTATTTTATTTTATTAAAATTTTTTTTATTTAAAGAGAAACAAAAGCATGTAAAGGGTAGAGATAATACACAATTTCAAAAAAAAGATAAACAATAAGAAATCACTAGTTGATAAATTACATATTATCCTCAGAAATAGTTGTTCAAGTTACAAAATTAAGCATACAAATTAGATATTCAAACAGTGAGACTGTAAACAGCTATGCATGCATGAGTCTCTACATGTATTTCTATCCTTTCTGTATTAGAGGGAAAAACAAAACATAGCAAGACTAAAAAAAACAAATTCCCATAAAAACATGAAACCAAAAAATCATATAAAACCACACTACAAGGTGATCTGCAATGATTATTGTGTTGTTTCTTATTATCTTCAATAGAATTTTCTATATCATCAGGCATAATTGAATATATCAGTATAATTGAATATAGCAGTACATAACAATGTTAGTAAAAATAAAACATTGTAGACAGTATAAGACTTCAAAAGCAGGTAATAATCAAAGTAGAGTACATATTCTAGTGATTCCTCTCATCTTCAGTGCAGTTGACTATACTTTCAGACTTGATACTATCAATCATAACAGCTTTGAATAAAATCTATCAATACAAAACAGTAGTCTAACAGGCCAGATTCAATTACGATCCATCATGGTAAAATAGTGTAGGTTTTACAGAGCTTTAGATTAAGTTAATAGGAAATTAAGGATGATTACCATACTATATCCTGTTATTTTTGGGATTACTGTCTGTGCCCTCAGCCATGATCCTGATGGGTTTACCTTTATAGGTAATCTGTTTCTTTTCTCTGAAGGCTTTCAATATTCTGTTTTTATATTGAATTTCAGGTATCTTGTTTATTATATGTCTGGGTGTAGATCTGTTTTGGTTGTAGGTGGCTGGAATTCGGTATGCCTCACATAACCAAATGGCATTTTCTTTTCCCATGCTTGGGAAGTTTTCCTTAATTATTTCTGTGAATAGCCTTTGCAATGTGCCTGTTTGTATTCCTGCTTCTTTGTTCACATTTCTATTCTTAAATTGTAGACTCTCTTGTCATTTTCTTGCCTTTGTATCATTACTGCCTGTTTCCTTGTGATTTTTGAGATCTTTCCTCTCATGGTCACACATTGCAAACTTGTCTTCAAGTTTTGATAGTCTATCCTTAGTTTCTTTTAAGGAGTTTTGCCAGCTTTCAGTGGAGTTTTTAGTGTCCTGGTAGTCTCTTTGAATCTGCTTCATGTATTCTATATTTTCTTTATTGAATGTTTCTCTCCTTTTTTTGTGTTCCTCCCTTCTTCTGTCTGTATTTTCCTGAGAGATGCTTCCTGAGAGTATTTCTTTTATTACTTTACTCATATCTTGGTTTACCTGATTTAATATTTCAATTTTGAACTCATTTACAAAGTCCAAAAGATATAAAGCCATGTCTGATGTTGCATGTTTGCTGCCCTCAGTCTCCCTTGTTTTTCCCTCTCCTGGATCAGTGCTCTCAGGGTTCTGGGCTGGGGACCTCCTTTTGCCTCTCTCTCCTGTCATGGTCCTGGCCTCCTCCACACAGGTGTATAGTTCAGGTCCCAGCCTCCTTCACTGTTGGCCACAGTTCCTCCAAAGCATGCTGGCAAGGGACCTCCACCCTCTCCTGGCTGCCCCTCCCCACTGGTCTAGCCAAACTTCAGGGGCCTTCACCCAGTTAGTGCATGTTAGCCACAGGGAATTGATTTGGGATGGCTCATTGGATCTGTGCCATGGGTGTGGCCCAGTCCAGTCAAATCCCACCAATCTGCTCTGAGGAGGAAGCAATCAAGTGAAGCCACTGTTGCTCCCAGTTCAGGCTCCTCCTGCCTGATTTCAATATTTCTCCCATTTGATCACAACCTTCTTGTGGGGGAGTTCTCATTCCCAGCACTGACTGTGGATTAATGAAGGTCCCTTCACCAGCTCCACTCTCCATTGGGCTTGCAACCCCTGACTTCAGTGCTGCTGTGGTGCCTGTGAGTGGTGGTGGGAATGAGTTTGGGTGGCTCTGCTGGCTGATGCAGATTCTACCTGGCCCAAATTCAGGCAGGTGCAAACTTGGCGGGTCATGGCAAAAATGCTGTGTCCCATAATTTTTAGCTGTTCCAGTTGTAGTCCCATTGTGTTTGATGAGCTTTTTTAAGTTTTAATTTCTTCCTGTATCAAAAGGATCCATCTCCCTCTGTCTTGGTCTCTCCAGGATGTTTTATTCTGGCATATGAGTTGTTTCTCCTGGGAGGCTTTTGTATTTTGTTGCTCACTGATCTGTCATCTTGGCTTCTTCCTCACACTTCTTAAACATAAAAATGACCACTAAGTATCTCAAAAGAAATGTACAAGCTTACCCACTAGCAGAATTAAAAAAGATCTTTTTTATTTAAAGAGAAAAAAAAGAAAAATGGTAGAAATATTACAGAATTTCAAAAAAAGGATAAACTGTAAGAGATCACTGTTTGATAAATTACATATTGTCTTTTTAGAAAGTTGTTCAAATTACAAAATTAGAGCACACAAAGCAGACACTCAAGTAGTGAGATTGCAAATTGTTCTGTTCAACAATCCAACAAGAACTCAGAAGTATGGTTATCAATCCTATACACTTAAATATTCATGTAGTTATATTTTTTATAGGACTTATTTCCTCTCTCTCTCTTTTACAATTTTCATCTCTTTTTTACAATCCACTAGTGGAATTTAAATCAAACCTACATTGAGTTTTAATTTCATTTCAGTAAGCATGTCTATCATCAAACATACAAAAACAAAGTTGCACATGGTGAGACATATCTATAAGCCTGAAACGGTAGGAGACTGAGGCAGAAGGATTTCAAGTATCAGACTAACCTGGGTAATTTGTTAATTAGTGATTTCCTGTCTTAAAAAGTTGTGGGTTAGAGATGTAGCTTAATGCAAAAGTCCTAGGTTCAGATCCTACTACAAACAGAGCAAAACAAAATAAAATAAAACAACAGCTCTATAAACAATGAGCAAAGGACTTTAAATACTCATAAAGATGCAGAGGAAAAAGTGCACTTTTCTTGTTAAATTCAGTATGCAAATTCCTTGAAAAAATCTAAAAAGGGAATTGCCACAGAACTCAGATGTATCACACCTTGGTACATAATTGAAGGAGTTCAAATCAGCCTGCTATAGAGATACTTGTATATCCAAGTTAACTGTGTTACCCTTTGCAATAGCCAAGATTTGAAACTAGCCTAGGTAGCTGTTGAGTACCTTTTATATATGAGCAATATAGTATTATTATGCTGTAAAAGAGAACAAAGTAATGCTATTTATATGGGATGAATGAAGCTAGACATCATCATGTGAAATTAAACAAGCCTCACTCAGACATGTGTTACATGTTTTCTCTACTGTGTGGAAATAAAAATACAGATGGCCACTGAGATCATCATATACAAGGAAACATGAGTATAGCAAAAAAAAAAAAATCAAATAATAACAAATGTTACTGAGGCTTCAGGGAAAAGTGGACCCTTCTACATTGTTGATGAGAATGTAAGCTACTAAACCACTATGGAAACCAGTATGGAGATTCCTCAAAAAAGTAAAACCAAAAATTATATTCAATCCAGCTCTCCATTCTCTAGGTCTCTTTCCCAATGAGTTAAAGACATTATATTCATTATGTTACAATATCATACACATATCAATGTTTATAATACCAATATGGCTGAATTTTTGAAGCAGCTTGTATAAGTATAATCAGGTGAATGGGTAAATATAATGTGGGATTTATACACAATGGAGTACTATTTTGCCACAAAGAAGGATAAATGAGTTATTTGTATCAAAGCAGATGCTCCTTGAGATCACAGTGTTAAGTGAAATTAACTGAACACAGAAACTGAAATAACACATGACTTTTCATACATGAGAAAGTTAAAATATAAAGAAACAAGAAAAAACAATAGATAATAGAAAATTGGGAACTAGATCTTTTGCAAAAGAGAAATATCCAAAGGTTTCAGGGATTAGAATGAGGAGATGAAAAATGAATGGATGTGTGTTGTGTACATGTACCAACTCCCTAAAGAAATATAATCATAATGTACTGAAGACACATACCAATAGAAATAAAGGCTTGGTAAATTAACCAGATAATGTGAAATTAAATTTATTCTATTAGACAAGAGTAAAGAAATAAGGAGAGGAGCTTAAAAGGTGGGTAGTAGTGGGACAGACATGTTATGAGTATGTAGGTAAATTTTAAGTTTACCTTAGAAGATAATAATTGTACACACTGAAGAATTACAGTGGGGCATCTCATTAAAGATATACAACATATACAGATCAAACCAGGCAATGTACACTTTCTTCTTCTTACTGAAGTCCCTCTCATAGTTTGCCATTAAATGTATAATAAATTATGGTGAACTATTATTTCTTCACTGTGCTATAGGAAAATACAATTTATAAATTTTTCAGTTTGTGTCAGTCAACTCTCTCTATCCTCCTTCCTACTTGTACTTTCCACTTTATTCTTCATACAAATTTACATTTTTTAGTATTCATATGGGAAAGTGAAGGTGAAGTATGTATCTTTCTATGTGACTTATTTTGCTTAATATAATTGTTCTCCAATTCAATTAATTTTGTGGTTAATGACAGGATGTTTTTCTTCATTTTGGTTGAAAAATATTCCATTGTGCATATGTAACACATTTTCCTTATATTTGCATCTGTTGATAGGCATTTAGGCTTATTCCACATCTTACCGACTGTGAATTGAGTGGCAATAAATGTCAACATACAGGTATCTCTTTGACATGCCCACAAAATTTCCCATGGACATGTAGCCAGATAACTGGATAAGTGAGTGACATGGCAGATCTGTTTTTACTGTTATGAAGAGCCTCTCTAGTGTTCCACATAGGGACTGTATCAAATTACAACTGCACCAATACTCTATGTGAGGTTTTTTCCCCTATATCCTCACCTGCATCTGTTATTTTTGTCTTTCTGATAAGAAGCAATCTAACTGAGCCACACATATATCTAAAATGAATATTTGTTAAGTAGTAACTGTGTGTTCTGCATTGTGTACCACTGCATGATTACTTTCCTGATCAGCTTATGGAACTGTATGTGTTGATGTTGAAACTGATTCACTTAAATTTTCATTAGAATTAACATAAGGCAATGATATTTCAAGAATGATGGACATTATAAAGACAGAAAAAGATCATAGAATTATGAAATAAAAGTGTGAGACTCTTGTTTTTATTATAGTGTGAGAATGTTTTTTGGAAATGTTATTTACTTGAAAACTGCAAGACATAAAAATTCCTCTTCTACCCCAGTAGTGAACACTTGATAGTATTATAGTCTCTACAGTGGAAAGTCTGTAATCTAAATCTGACATTTGGAGCCTTGTGGGACTTGAAAACATCTAGAAAAATTGTCAGAATAACAGATAGCTTTACTTTTTGTGGTTACTCAAACCAGGCAATCAACACTTTCTTCTTCTTATTCAAGTTCCTCTACTATAGTTTGTGTCCTCATTGAGGTGCCTATTCTTCCATGAAAACTCTACCTTTAGCATAGGCAGTTATTTTTTTCTTCTACCATGGTTTCCTAAATATTCTAAAATGTGGGATTTCTCTCAGTTACTTCTGTTGACTTATTATGAAGGAAACATATTTCTTTTTGTTTTTGTTGCCAATTTTTGATAAAAGGTCTCACTATGTGTTTCAGACTGGCCTCAAGCTCTCTATGTAGCCTAGGCTGGTCAGAAACTCATGACAGGCTTCCTGCCTCTGTCCTTTTGCCTCAGTTCCCCAAGATCAGGTGTTACAAAGGTATGTGACCACTCTTAGAAAGAAATATATTCCTAATAATCTATCTGAGCATTATTGTATTTGATCCACCGAAGCTAATTACTTTTCTCTCCTTTTGTCATTTTTCCCTGAGTGAAAATTAATGTGGAATCTAAGGCATAATTCTCAGGAAAGTCCAGTGATGGTAGGGCTAACAATTCCTCAGACTCAGTACTATCTTTTGCTCCTCAGTATTAAAGTTTTTTGATTGGATTTTTTTTTACTTCAAGAAAAGTAAACAAGACTCTTCATTTTGGAAAATTTTATGATGTTAATCAAAGTGTAAAGTTATCTTCCTGAATTTAGACAAATGCTCCACTAGGACCTTCAAAGAAACCATATATAAAGTGAAAATTTCAGTTGGCTCTCTAGACATTAACCCAGCCAATCTTTGAACACTTTAGACCATTCAGGATCTGCATCCAACTATCACTCATTAATTATTTACCTTTTATTATAATCCACAATTTAATTCTTATTTGGGGCACTTGTTACTGATTCCTCCAGGGAGAAGTATGAAGAAGAGTATGAAATAAGCAGCTGTGAGTCTTGTGAATGTATCTTGAGAGACTCTTTTGGAGAAGACAATAAGCTGGATCCTGATTGTGGTTAAAGTTTTGATTAGAAGATCGTGTTCCAGAAGAAGATACAGCATTGTATTGTCATTCTTTCTATCACTTTTTTTGTCTACTTTACTATTCTGCAGTTAGCATTTTGATTAGAGCCAGTCCAGGGAGCCAAGACCACATGAGGTGAGTTCCAGCCCACCTGCACTGGCCCAGGGAGACTTTGGGATCATTGCTCCCAGTGGTTGAGTGCCTGCCTGGCTCCCTGGAACACTAGAGTAGGCTCAGGAGGTTTTGAAGGCCTGAGTGGACTACATCCAGTGACCTTCTTTCAGTCCAGGGAACCAAGGCTGCATGAGGTGAGTTACAACCTGCTGGTGCTGGCCCAGGGAGACTTTAAGACCATTGATCCCAGCAGGTAAGTGCCAGGCCCAATCCCTAAAACACTGGACTAGGCTCAAGAGTTTTTGTGGGCCTGAGTGGACCATGCCCAGTGAACTTACAATCTGGGGAGCCAAAACCACACCAGGTGAGATCCATCCTGCTGGCACTGGTCCGGGTAGAATTTGGGACCATTTCTCCCAGAGGTTGAGTGCCCACCCAGGTTCCTAAAACATGGGACTTGGCTTGGGAGGTCCTGCAGGCCTGATTGGGCCATGCTCAGCAACCTTCATTAAGTTCCAGGAGCCAACGACACAGGAGGTGATTTCCAACATGCTCAGGGATAGCTCTGGAACATCACTGGAAACACTGAAATATAGGAAAATGACAAAAAAAGAGACCAAAATGCAATCTAAAACCTCCAGCCCATCCCAAAAAAGCCTAGGATCCATGTACATAGAAGAAAATACTAGCCATACACCTGAAATGCCTAAAATGATATCAACTGAAATAAAGAAGCAAGTATGGGAAGCTATACAGGAACTCAAATCAGAAATAATCTCCCAGGTAAAAGAAGAAATGATAAAAGTAGTGAAAGAAATACTGAACATCTACAGAAGACACAGCTAAAAAATTAGAGGAACAAAACAAAAAGATAGAATCCCTGAATGAACAGTATAAGAAACAAACAGAATACATGAAGGAGATTCAAAGAGATATACAGGATATCAAAAATTCTATTGAAAGTTGCAAAAACCACCTCAATGGAAGTGAAGATAGAATTTCAGACCTCAAAGACAAGATTGAAGCTAGTGAAGGAAAGGAAAGATCTTTTCAAAATAACAAGGAATCAGGAAATAACAATTCAACAGCTGCAGGATGATGCAAAGAAAAACAACATAAGATTAATAAGGATAAATGAAAAAGAAGGGACAACACAAATGATATCAAGAGGCTACTTACAGAAGTAATAGCTGAAAATTTCCCAAACGTGAGAATGGAAACAAACATACAGATTAGTGAAGCATATAGAACTCCAAATAACCATAAACAAAACAAAACTACACCCAGACATATAATAATTACCATCTCAGAAATCAAACATAAGAACAGAATATTAAAAGCTATTAGAGAGAAAAGACAGATCACCTATAAAGGAAAACCGATCAGATTCACAGCAGACTTCTCAACAAAACAATGAAGTCAAGAAGAGCATGGAATGAAGTAGTTCAGATTGTAAAGGAAAACAACTTCCAGCTCAGACTGATGAACCCTGAAAAACTGTCCTTCAAAATGGATGGAGAAATAAGATACTTCCATGAAAAAGAACAGCTGAAGAACTTCATGATTACCAAACCAACCCTGCAAAGAATATTGAAAGACATTCTAGATACACATAGGAAAAATCTGCTAAGCATGGCAGACAATTAAACAGAATGGAAAGGTAAAGATACAGCACCAGGGAGGTAACATGTCAACAAAAAACCAATATATAAGAGTTGTAACCATTAACATAAATGACCTTAATTCACAAATTAAAAGAAACAGATTGGCAGAATGGATCAAGAAACAACATCCAACCATATGCTGTCCACAGGAAACTCATCTAACACAAAAGAAAACTCATGGACTAAAAGTCAAAGGATGGAAAACAATACTTCATGAAACAGGAGCCCCCCCACCCCAAAAAGCAGGGGGAGGTATTCTGTTTGCAGACAGTGAAAACTTCAAACCAAGAATGATCTGAAGAGATAAAGGAGGTCACTACATACTAGTTAGGGGAGAACTTCAAGAGGAAGAGATAACAATTTTTTTTTAAATTTTATTTAAAGAGAAAAAAAGCAAAACAGAAAAAGGGGTAGAAACAATAAAGAATTTCAGAAAAAAAAGCAGTAAGAAATCACTAGTTGATAAATTACATATTGTCTCCTTAGACCTAGTTGTTAAAGTTACAAAATTAAAACATACAAAGTGGACATTCAAACAGTGAGACTGCAAAGAAGTTCAATGATCCAGTAACAACTTAACAACATGGTTATCAATCCTACACACTTAAACATACATGAAGCCGTATCCTCTAGAGCACTTTCTTTTCTTCTTTTTACTTTTTAGGTCCATTATCTGTTTAGTTATACCCTGTTTCAGGTTGCTCAGTACCTGACTTGTTTTGTTGTTGTTATATACTTTTTAATCACCTTATATAATTCTGTTGCCTTGTTTTTGAGTTTCCCCTCATCCATGATCCATGGATCAGCTTTGGTGGAGTTGGTAGATTTTTGGAGATATTTTATTACCTTCTTACCTACTTCTTTTTTTTTTTTGAAAGTAGCAAAATACAGCAGAACAAGACAGAACAAACCAATGCAACTGCAGTGAGGTATTGGAATAAATGTGGTATTGGTATTGGAATAAAAACAGATCTGAAGATCAATGGAATAGACTAGAAGATACAACCATAACTATGAACACACTTAACCACCTTATCTTTGATAAAGGGGCTAAGCATGTTCATTGGAAGAACAATAGTCTCTTTAATAAGTGGTGCTGGAAAAACTGGCTATTCATATGCTGAAAACTAAAACTAGACTCATGCCTATCACCATGTACTAAACTAAAATCTAAATGGATCAAAGATATTAATATTAAAAAAGAAACACTAAATCTGTTGTAAGACAAAGTAAGTAAAAATCTTCAAGACATAGGGGTTGGTAGAGAATTCATGAGCAAGAACCAAACTGCACCAGAAATACTTCCCAGAATCAATAACTGGGATCACATCTTATTAAAGAGTTTCTGCATGTCCAAAGAAATCTCTAGCAGAGTGAAAAGAAAATCCACAAGATGGGAAAAAATTTAGTGAATGGTCCCTCAGACAAAGGACTTCTGTTTAGAACTTATAAAGAATTAAATAAAATCAGACCCCGAAAATTCAAAGACTCAATCCAAAATTGGGCATCCAAGATGAACACACAGTTCTCAGATGAAGAAATATGAATGGCAAGTAAATATATGAAAAAATGTTCATCATCATTGGTCACTAGAGAAATGCAAATTAAAACCACACTGAGATTCCATCTCACTCCTGAAAGAATGGCCAGGGTTAACACAACTACCAACAACAAATGCTGGAGAGGCTGTGAGGAAAAAGGAACTCTTCTGCACTGTTGGTGGGAGTGTAGACTGGTGCAACCACTGTAGAGGTCAGTCAGGAGATTCCTCAAAAAGCTGGGATTGGAAGTCCCATTTGACCCAGCTGTTCCACTCCTAGGCATATTCCCAGAAGAACTAAAAACATCATTTCACAGTGATATATGTACACCCATGTTTATAGTAGCACAATTTATAATAGCCAGATCTTGGATACAACCTAAGTGCCCATCAACTGAGGAATGGATAAAAAAGTTGTTGTACTTTTATACAATGGAGTACTACTCAGCTATAAAGAATGATAACACTGAGATATTTATAAATAAATGGATGCAACTTGAAGCCATAGGCATAAGCAAAATAAATCAAACTCACATGTTTAAATACTGCATAGTCTCCCTAGTGTAAGAAATCATAAGTGTACATAAGATTTTATGGTAATCATGATTCCCTATTACATTACTTTTAAGCCTTATAATGTTTTCATTCATTAGTTGGAAAGGTTTTGTTCTGTTTCATCTGATTTTATTATGTGTGATCACATAAACTGCTATTTTGAAGAAAACAAGACATTATGGAAGCCATTGCTGATTTAATATCATCTTCTTTTGAACTCCTATCATGCTTTTGTTCTTCTTTTACCATTGATTCTATCATGTTGTGTCTTATTGGATTTTAATATGTGTGATAGTATAAACAAATTCTTTATGGAAAATGAGATATTATAGTAGCCATTGTTCATTTTCTGTTATTTGGTTCAGAATGTCGTGTAATACTTTCATTCTCTTGAATAGTTTATACTATTCTATTATGTTTAATATTATTGTGTGTGAAGCTATGCTCAACAACTTCAAAGAAAGAAACATTATGTTAGCTACTGTTAATATCTTGTTGTCTTGTTGTGAGGCGCTGTATTGCTTACTCTGTTCTGTTCTGATCTCCTTTGTTCTGTCCTCTTTGTTTTATTTGCTTTAATTTAAAATTTAAATGAAAAAAGTTTTGATTAGAGGATGCTGTTCCAGATGTAGATACATAGTCATATTTTCACTCTTTCTATTGCCTATTTTTCTGCTTATTATTTTGTATTTTCTTTTACTTTCATATGTTAGAAAAATACCTGTCTTGTTTTCAATTTTTGTGTTTTATAAGCTCTGTGTTCCTGTCATTTATTTCTTAGCTTCCCTCAAAGTAATTTTTATTTTCTCTTTAGAACCTATATCTTCTATGTAATTGAAGCTTTTTCCTCCTTTCAAACTTTCAAAGGAAGCATCCTTTGATCATAGGAGAACAAATTAAATTCTTGTTCTAATTCTGGAAAGAAAGTTATGTTTTCTGCAAATTGAATTGGCATTTTTGTTCTTGTGTCTAAATCATTTTGACAGTTCAGAGAAGATTGATGTGTTTTTTTTCATTCTAATGAAGCCCAGGTAAAGCAGACTGTGTTATCCTCAGTTTTGTACTATCACAAGTAACTACCATAGGGATCTAAGATCTGGTACAAGCGATGTTTCAGAAATGGAGTGCTAAGTTGATGATGCCATTTTGTGTGGTGACCAAGGTGTAGGGTGAGAATTGGTAGGAAGTAGCAGCTTAGACCATTTTGGAAACAGCAAATCAGGAGCATATATAACTAAAATGAAAATATGATGTGAGTTTAATTCAAATAAACCCAAGTAACTGCATTAGTCAGTTTGACCTTACTCTTTATGTACAATTCTTTCAATGTGTAAATGGTTTATGTGATAAGGATATTGGAAGGGTAATACTGAAGTCTAAATACTTGGATGAGCCTAGATCAGTAAGAGAATGAAGTACTTGTAGAGCCTTTGGCAAGTAGAGAAATGTATTAGAACAAAGAGTGTATCAGTAGGATTATATGTTATTATGATGAACAGTGTCAGGGGAGCTGCCAATGATGGGTTAGACTCCAAGGGTCACTTCACTTTCTGTGAAATTCACTTGAGTACCCTGATCCTTAGGTCCCTGAAAATTATGTTTGATTTTAGGTTCCAATGTGTTAAAGAGTGGAACAATGAAGAATATCTTGTAAGTAGGGTCTGCTTGTTCTTAAATCTTTGTTTCTTCTCCTTGCTACTCTCCTCTTTCTTCCTCTTCCTTTTGTCCCTCCCCTTCTCTTCCCCTTTCCCCTTGCCCTTCTCTTTCTCCTTTTTGTGATACTAAGTATTGAACCAAGAGCCTTTGAGTTGAGCTACTTTCCTAGTCCTTTTGTGTTTTCATAAGTAGGTCTTGCTAGGTTTCTCAAAGTTCTTGTGCTCCTGCCTCAGTCTTCCAGAGTGCTACAGTTACAGGTGCACATCACCATAACCAGGTTAGAATATTTTGTTTTAAAGGGAATGACGTACAAAATCAAATGTATAGAACAAAGGTAGAAAGAAGAAAATATCCATTAATATTTTCTTCACTGTGCATAGGTACTGTTAAAATTTTGAGAATTCTTTTTAGATTTTTAAAAAAATTTTTATTTAAAGAGAGGAAAAAAAAACAGAAAACAAGGGAAGCAATAATACAAAATTCCAAAAAAGTGAGATAAACTAAAATAAACACTAAGAAATCACTAGTTGACAAATTACATACTGTCATCTTAGAAAAATTACAGAATTAAGGCACACAAAGTGGACTTTCAAACTGTGAGACTGCAAACAGTTCTGCTCAATGATGCAACACAAACTTAGTAATATTTGGTTATCAATCCTATACCCTTAATCACTTACCTTTGTTAACAGCAACAATTTGGCTTCAATTTAACACTTAGCTGTGCAGAATTAGAAATTCATCAACTCTTTGAGTCCTTATTTTTTTATCTATACATTATGGACTGTTCTAAACTGGCCATTTTCCCACAAATATTGTGTAAGTTTTTTAGGGGGTGTAAGCTTCTAGGAGAAAATTAAATTACTGTTAGCAATTTTGGTACTTCTATCCTGAAGGATGATTAATAAAAAGAAAAGAAGACAATGAACAGAGTTTATGGTAGAGAAAAATATGAATAAAGTTTCTTAGTTGTAAGTATAGGAAAGAATAGGAGCATTATCAATTCGTGTATGTTTACCAGGTAAAATGTTGTTTATCAGGTCCTAGACAAGTCAGGAGCTGAACTTAAAGAGAAGATGATTATTCTTGTAATTGACCTGAGCTGGAAGGTTAGGTTCACTAGATTATCTTAAAGTGTATGGGTAAATATAATGAGATGGAAACCATGAAAGAAAACAAAATGAGGAGACTCAGGAGGTATAATGAATTAAAAAGAAAAAGTATTTTCAGAAGAATAAAGGGAAATAAGTTAAATAGTAACAATAAAAGAGCAAGGATATAGAACAGTATTCTTAGAAGATCATCTTAATCAGTGTTGGAAAAGTATAAAAAGCAAAGTGGAACATACTGGTCAGGGAAATGGTAAGAATCTTACTTCAAAAGAAAAGAACAGAGAAATGTGTAACAGGGAAAAGTACAGTAACCATGAAAAGAATATTATAGACAAAAGAATATTATGGTAGGCCTTCTATTTTCATTAAAATACTGATTAGTGGTAGCTGAAAATAGCAAAGCTTTAAAATGAGTATTGTCCTTCTGCTGGTGACATAATTTTAAATCTTGCAAACTTAAGACATGCTAGTAAAATAAAGAAATGTGATTCTTGAAATCACTTCCAAACAGTAAAAAGGTGGCTGCATATAACAGACCAAAGTAAATAATTCCTGCCATTTTAGCATGCTGCTGTGCTCTGGCACATTTTTCATAAAAATTAGTGGGTGTAAACCTCTGTGCTCCCTGATACAGATTTTCTTACAGTCAGAGGAGACTGTTCATATTTCTCCCTTCTGGTCTTGTGCCAGAGCTCCAACTAAATTTGAAGTTCCATGATTAAGTGATCTTAAAGAGAGGCATTGCAGGGTCAATTTTTACAAACTGTATATGTTAAAAATGGTAAGTTAGTTTTTGACTTTTTTTGCCATTACTCTATAAACACGGTGCCTCTTTCAACACAAAAGTTACATTTTTCTTCCTCCTGTGTTCTTGAAGGAACCGGAGCTTTCAATGAGCCTTGCACAGGAAGTTGATGGATGGAGGAAATCACTCAGTGGTTTCTGAATTTTTGTTGCTGGGACTGAAGAGCTTTTGGGAAATTCAGATTCTCTTTTTCCTGTTTTTCACAATATTTTACATATCAAGCTTGCTGGGAAACCTTCTCATTGTGCTCACAATTATCTCACATCATCACTTACATTCCCCATTGTACTTCTTACTGGTAAACTTCTCCTTTATCAGTACAGGTGTGTCCAGCATCACAAATCTAAAGATGATTTATGACCTCTTCAGAAAACAGAAAGTCTGGGCTTCTTGGTCATAGCCAACAATGGTTTCATCTCCATGTGTGCTTTTCTCATCTTGGTTGTGTCCTACATCTTCATTTTGGTCATGGTTAGGAAACACTCAAGTAGTTTGGCCAAGGCATTTTCACTCTTTCAGCTCACATTACTGGGGTAGCTTCTTCTTTGGTCTTTACATTGCTGTCTACATGTGGCCATTCCCTACCTTAGTGATAGACAAAATTTTAACTACCTTTGATGTCATTATCACACCTTTTATGAATCGTGTCATCTATATATTTAAAAATCAGGAGATGAAGGTGGCAGTGGAGAGAATCATGGTAAGGCTTTACATTTGAGAAAGAGTCCTTAAATGCACAGTCCAAGAAATTCAGTTTAATATTGAATATTTTTGGGGATTAATCTCTTTAAATATTTTACAGATCTTTTTATTTTAATTAAATTTAAAAAATATATTGTGAAGTCTCTCTGCAAGGACAATTTTGATCTAATCAGTTTTCCTGTGGGTCTCTAGTTCTATGCAATCTGAAAATGATAAGTGAAAGTTATCTCAGCCTTGCAGGCTTACATTCATCCCTGGAGTCATGTCTGTTATAGAAGACTTTACTGATGCTGATTTCTAAAATTTCATATACCAGACACAACTTCCATTGATATCCTCTTTGGGTACTTTTCTCTCTGATATTAAGTCTGAACAGACTATTTGCACTAATCTATGTATGTAACTTTGTTTATGCTTCCTGAGCATTTCAGTGTATGTACACCTGGAGATAACTGATTATGAATAAAAATAAAAAAAAATGCCTTATGTGAACTATTCTTCTAACTAAGTGAATGTGTGGAAAGTAAAAAAATAATGTATTTCAAATCTTCCAGTGAAAAGATACAGAAAACATCTTTAAAAGTACATTACAGGCTCTATCCAGTCCTCTCCCAGCAACAACTGAGAGGCCTGTGGTTGCCTGTGTTCTGTCTGGTGATCTGAATGTGCACACAGTGATTACCAGCCCATGGGGAAGTTTTAGTGCTAAGCTCTGAGACTGATAAGGCCCTGCCCAGCCTCCCACATCACCAGAGGATGCACCAGAAGTTCCCTCTGGACCTATCTGGGCCCTGCCCAGTGACCCTTGAATGGCCTATAGTCATCTGTACATCACCTGGTGAGCTGAAAGTGCATAAAGTGATTTCCAGCCCACTGGGAAGCTTTGGTGCTTCATTCTGAGACTGTTAAGGCCCTGCCTGGTGACCCCAAGTGGCTGGAGCCATCTGGTAAGGCCTGTCTAAGGAACTCCACTCAACTGGAGAGCCTCCATGCAATAGGGATAGATATCCTCAACTCAAGTAACAACTGAGATATTGCCTTTAGCTTCCCTAAGGGAATATAGGAAAATGACAAAATAAAAGAGCAAAATGCAATGTCAAACTTCCAGCCCATCCCAAGCAAGCCTAGGAGACATGGACATAGAACAAAATGTAAGCCACACACCTGAAACTCCTGAAATGATAACAGTTGAAGTAAAGAAACATCTCCAGGAAGCTATAAAAGAACTCAGATCAGAAATAATCTCCCAGGTAAAAGAAGAAATGACAAATGTAATGAAAGAAATGCTGAAGACATCTAAAGAAGACATAGTTAAAAAATTAGAGGAACAATGCAAAAAGAAGGAAACCTTGAATGAACAATATAAGAAATAAACAGATTGCATGAAACAAATTGAAAGAGATATCCAAGCAATCAAAAACTCCTTGAAAGGCTGGCAAAACTGCCTCAATGAAAGTGAAGATAGAGTTTCAGACCTCAAAGACAAGCTTGCATGTAGTGAACAGGAAAGGAAAGATCTTTTAAAAATAACAAGGAATCAGGAAATAACAATTCAACAGCTGCAAGATGATACAAAGAAAAACAACCTAAGATTGATAGATATAAATGAAAAAGAAGAGGACAAGAAAAATGATACCAAGAGGCTATTTACAGAAGTAATAGCTGAAAATTTCTCAAACATGAGAATGGAAACTGACATATGGATTAGTGAAGCATATAGAACTCCAAATAGCCATAATCAAAATAAAACTGCACCAGACATATGATAATCACCATCTCAGAAATCCAACATAAGAACAGAATATTAAAAGCTGTTAGAGAAGAGACAGATCAACTATAAAGGAAAGCCTATCAGGATCACAGCAGACTTAACACAAACAATGAAGTCAAGAAGAGCATGGAGTAAAGTATTTCAGATCCTAAGGGAAAATGACCTCCAACCCAGACTGATGTACCTTGCAAAACTGTCCTTCAAAATGGATGGAGAGAAGGAGAGAAGACAAGATGGCTGATCAGTGAGCAACAAAATACAAAGCCTCCCATGAGAAACAACTCATACGCCAGAATAGGGCACCCTGGAGAGACCCAGACAGGGGGAGATGGATCCTCTTGACACAGGAAGAAATTAAAACATAAAAAAGCTCATCAAATACTTTGGGACTACAACTGAGACAGCTGAAGACTGTGGGACACAGCATTTTCATGGTGACCCAGCAAGTGTGCACCAGCTTGGATCCGTGCTGGCTGGCAGAGCCATCCAGAATTGCTGCCACTCACACGAAGAACTTCAGCACTGAGGTCGGGGGTTGGTGAGCCCAATGGAGAGCAAAGCCAGTGAAAGGACTTTCATTAATCCACAGTCAGTGCTGGGAATGAGACCCCCCCCCACATGGGAGGCATGTGACCAAATGGGTGACAAGTTGGAATTGGGCAGGAGGAGCCTGAACTGGGAGTGACAGTGACTTCAGTTGGTTGCTCCCTCCCCAGAGAAGATTCATGAGATTTGCTTGGACTGGGCCCCACTCCTGGATGGGACCCAATGATCCTTCCCAAATTGATTCATGGCACCTAGCATGCACTAACTGGGTGAAAGATCCATGAAATTTGGTTGGCCCAGTGGGGAGGGGTAGGCATATGCAGCTGCTTATACCTCAGTGACAAGAGTAGGCAGGAGAGGGCAGAGGTCCCTCACCAGTGTACTTTGGAGGAACCATGGCCAACAGGGAAGGGGGCTGGGACCTATACTGTAATCTGTGTGGAGGAAGCCACGGCCATGACAGGAGAGATAGGCGGGAGGAGGCCCCCAGCCCAGAACCCTGAGAACAATGAACCAGGAGAAGGAAAAACAAGGGTAACTGAGGGCGGCAAACACACAACATCAGACATGGCTTCAATGGACATTAAGAGATGTCTTTGGGACCTTGTAGACGAGCTCAAAACTGAAACATTAAATCAGGTAAAGCAGGATATGAGTAGAGTAATAAAAGAAATGCTCTCAGGAAGCAGCTCTCAGGATGATACAGATGGAAGAAGGGAGGAACACAAAAAAAGGAGAGAAACATTTGATAAAGAATATAAAGAAAATATAGAATACATGAAGCAGATTCAAAGAGACTACCAGGACACTAAAAAATCCATTGAAAGCTGGCAAAACCCTTAAAAGAAACTAAGGATAGACTATCAAAACTTGAAGACAAGTTGGCAGTGTATGATCATGAAAGGAAAGATCGCTTAAAAATAACAAGGAAACAGGCAGTAACAATACAAAGGCTAGAAGATGACAAGAGAATCTACAATATAAGAATAAGAAATGTGAACAAAGAAGCAGGAAAACATATGGGCAAATTACAAAGGCTATTCACAGAAATAATTAAGGAAAACTTCCCAAGCATGGGAAAAGAAAAAGACATTCAGTTGTGTGAGGCATACAGAACCCCAGCCACCTACAACCAAAACAGATCTACACCCAGACATATAATAATCAAGATACCAGAAATTCAATATAAAAACAAAATATTAAAAGCCATCAGAGAAAAGAAACAGATTACCTATAAAGGTAAGCCCATCAGGATCACAGCTGACTTTTCGACACAGACCATCAGATCAAGAAGAGCTTGGAGTGAAGTATTCCAAGTCCTGAAAGAGAATAATCTCCAGCCCAGATTGATGTACCCTGCAAAACTGTCACTAGAAGTTGTTGGAGAAACAAGATGCTTCTATGACAAAGAGGAACTGGGCAAGTTTGTGACCACCAATCCAACCCTCCAGAGAATACTCAAGGACATTTTAGAGAGAGAGAAAAAAATACCAGGATTTTAGGAACAGTGGCAGAAAGGCCTCAATGAGTGGGGCAGGCAGTAGAATGAAAGAGAAAAGTAGACAAACAAAGGTAGGAAAATAGCATGGCAGAAATGAGGCAGAGAAGGATAACTAGAAACTCTAACATAGATGGCCTTGATACGCTATATTGTTAATAGTGCATCAGAATTTAAAACCCACATTACTCACACTACTCTGCTTAGATGTATTATATTCTGTTCCAGTCATTCTACTTGTACTAGATTTGAGGGCACAGACAGTAATCCCAAAAATAACAGAATATAGTACAGTAATCATCCTTAATTTCCTATTAACTTAATCTAAAGCTCTGTAAAACCTACACTGTTTTACCATGACTGATCATAATCAAATATGGTTTATTCAATTGTGGTTTTGTATTGATAGATTTTATTCAAAGCTGTTATGATTGATAGTATCAAGTCTGAGAGTATAGGCAACTGCACTGAAGATGACAAGATCCACTAGAATATACACTATTGTTTGATTATTACCTGCCTTATAAGTTTTATACTGTCTACAATGTTTTATTTTTACTACTATTATTATTTACTGATATACTCAATTATACTGCTATATTCAATTATGCCTGATGATGTAGACATTCTATTGAAGATAATAAGAAACAACACAGTAATCATTGTAGATCACCTTGTACTATGGTTTTATATGACTTTTTGGCTTCATGTTTTTATAGGAATTTGTTTTGTTTTGTCTTGTTCTTTCCTCTTATACAGTAAGTATAGTAATACATGCAGAGATTTATGCATGTATAGCTGTTTACACTCTCACTGTTTGACTATCTACTTTGTATGGTTTAATTTTGTAACCTGAGCAACTATTTCTGAGAGCACAATCTGCAATTTATCAACTAGTGATTTCTTATTGTTTATCTTTTTTTTGAATTCTGTATTACCTCTACCCTTGACATGCTTTTGTTTCTCTTTAAATTAAAAAAAATGAGTCTTTAAATTCTCAGACATGATATTTATTTAGGTATTATTTACTTTATCTCAGTAAGATTTTAAAGCTTTAAGTTTATAGAAACACAAGTAGGGACTCATAATGCATAGCTGTTTACAGTCTCACTGTTTGAATATCTACTTTGTATGCTTTAATTTTGTAACTTGAACAACTATTTCTAAAAGGACAATATATAATTTATCAACTAGTGATTTCTTGTTGTTTATCTTTTTTCTGAAATTCTGTATTATCTCTACCCTTTACATGCTTTTGTTTCTCTTTAAATAAAAAAATTTAAAAACAAAGTAAAAGGAACACAAAGGGCTCTAAAGGATGTACTGCATTTATGTTTAAGTGTGTCGGATTGATAACCATGTTGCTAAGTTGTTATTGGATCATTGAACTTCTTTGCAGACTCACTTTTTGAATGTCCACTCTATATGCTTTAATTTTGTAACTTGAACAACTATGTCTAAGAAGACAATATGTAATTTATCAACTAGTGATTTCTTACTGTTTGGTTTTCTGAAATTCTTTATTGTTTCTACCTCTTTTTCTGTTTTGCTTTTTTGCTTTTTAAATAAAATTTAAAAAAAGAATCAATGGTTCTTTGAAAGAATAAATAAAATTATAAGCCCCTACCCAACCTTATTAAAAAAGGAAAGAAAAACTTGATTTCATGTAATAAGAAATGATAAGAGTGAAATCACTACAGACCCTGTGGAAATACAGAAGATAATGAATAATCTATTTTGAAGTCCTTTACTCTCATAGGCTTGATAACATAAAAGAAATGGACAAATTCCTAGAAAAATATGAAATATAAAAGCTGGATCAAGAAGATCTAAAACTTCTGAAAGCCCTATTTCACTTAGTGAAATTAGAAATGTAATTAAAACCTTACCAACAAATATAACTCCCAGGTCCAGATGGATTCACTACAGAATTCTGTAAGAAATTCCAAGAAACTTAATGCTGACACTCCTCAAACTCTTCAATAAAATTGAAAGGGAAGCAATTCTCCCTTACTCATTCCTGGAAGCAAGTATTACTCTAATACCAAAACCAAGAAAGAACCTACCAAAAAAGAGAACACAGGCCAATCTCCCTAATGAACATAGATGCAAAAGTTCTTAATAAAATATTGGCAAACAGAATGCATCAAATCATCAAGAAGATTATACAACAGGATCAACTGCGATTCATCCCAGGCATGCAGGGATAGTTCATCATATGCAAAGCAATAAATGTAATTCACCATATCAATAGAGCCAAATATAAGAATCACATGATCATTTCTACAGATGCAGAAAAAGCTTTCAATAAGGTCCAGCACTAATTCATGAGAAGAACGTTAATAAAAATTGGAATAGATGGTCTTTACCTCAATGTGATCAAAGCCATCTATGACAAACCAACAACCAACAGCATTGATCACATTGAGATATTTATATGTAAATGGATGCAACCTGAGACCATACTCCTAAGTGAAATAAATCAAACTCACATGTGTAAATACTGTATTTTCTCTCTAGTATAAGAAATGATAAGAGTACATAAGATACAAAATCCTCAGTAAACACAGTGGAAAGGTAAGAATCTGTTCAAAGAGGGAAAAGTAATATCTCAGGGACAAGGAGGAAAAAGAAAAAGGAAGAAAGGAAAATGAAAAAAATAAATTTGTATAAACACACGGGATATCTAAGATGATTGTGCTACAAATCTATAAATTCTTGGAACAAAACAGTTAATATCCATATGATTGGAACAGTTTTGCATATTTGTGTCTTGTGATCTGAGGAACTCTTGAAGATCACTATGTAAAATAGCAACCTTAGTTATGTGCCTACCATCTTATTTTGAAGGCCTATATCATGATTGTTTTGGGCTCTTTGCCATTGTTATTTAGTTGTCTTTTTGTTTCTTGTCTTTTTTAGTAATCTGTTTTGTTTTGTTTTTCCCTCTAATACAGAAAGGATAGGTATACATGTAGAGGCTTCCCCTAAACATTTTGTGAGAATTGATTATATTACATGTGATGAAATGAATAGCTACTTTGAAGAAAAACAGACATTACTGTATCCTTGTTGATTCCATATCTCCATGCTGTGAAATCCAATAATGCTTCTATTCTTTGTTCAGAGTGGTTTTAGTCTGTTTTGTTTTAATTTCAACATACATGAATGTATGGACAGCTATTTTGAAGAGAACAAGAGACATTGTGGCACCCATTGTTGATTTTCCTATTGTCTGTTTTTGAAAGCCTGTAATGCCTTCATTACTCTGTTCTGATCAGTTTTATACTATTTTGTTTTGTATGAAGTCATTATGTGTGAAGACATAGACAACTATTTAGAAGAAAACAAGAGACTTTATGGTAGCCACTGTATATCTCTGTTGTCTTGCTTTGAAATCTGTGTCACTTACATTATTTTCTTCTGATCTGCTTTGTTCTTTTTTATGTTTAGTTTTACCATTTTTAAAATAAAAAGGTATATTACATTACTTTTCTTATGATAATGTACAAAAGTTATTATTATTACTACTATTATTACTAGTGGTAATAGTAGTAGTATAGTATTTGTTAGTGAAGATTGCACACAAGAACTTCATACTGAGCTCCATCCCCAGATCTTTTTTTTTTTAAATTAAAAATCATTTTGAGTCAGTGTCTGGTTGTGTTGTTACATTGACCAGGATGAACTTGTATTTATTCTCTTTCTGCTGCAAATTTCCAAGGTTTGAAGATTATAGGAACATCACAACACCTTCAGCTTAAAGAATTATATTATTCATAATTAGTAAAAGAATAACTTCAAGTAGAGCATGCACTGTTTTCACTGGGTTAACAGATGAATTAGAAGGAAGTGTCATTTGAATACACTATTACTCAAGTGTGAATTACAGTGTTTAGGTAACTTATCTGACCTCCATGAACTCCGGGATGACCTATAGCCATCATTCTCATATTAGCAAAAGGCTCCTAGTAAGACTGAGAGAACAATGTTGGTGGCTTAAATTCATATTTTTAGAAAACTGTATCCTATTCTTTGCACAAAATTTTCACCTCTGCTAAAATGTTAGATTAGACCCTTTGAAGTTGAAGATAGTTTGGCACTACTTCTGGGTAGTTGTTGCAGTTGTGTGTTAAAAATTCCATCTCAGGCTTTTCCATGATAATATTATGTAGATATTCCATGTACAATTTCCATTAAACCTGTTATCTTGGAACAAGGCCACACCAGCAGGCAAGCCCAGTCTGTCAATCAGCATTATGCTTGGGCTGCCACTGGACTGGAGCAGCCAGATCCCAGTGCCTTCTGGCATGCAGGCTGGCAAACAAGAACTACCAACTCCCAGCCCCTTCTACCATAAGCAACTGGCTTATCAAGAGAAGCACAGGTTGTGATGATAGCTATGGAGATGAAATGCAATTGTATGTCTGTGGGTGCTTTGGTGTTTCACTAACATTGCAGGTGTATGGCCAGTGGTCTGATCACAGCTTCAGAGGATAGTGGTACACAGTGTGACATCTAGGGGGCAATCTCCTTCTGAGGGTTGCAGCCTTGTTGATTCCTTATGGTCTTGTTTTGGAAGTCCTATATGATTTCTATTGTTTTGTTGGGTTGAGCTTTATTGTCTTTTGTTTTGTTTGATTATGTCAAATCTGATGTCAGAAGCAGCTATTTCAAAGATAGCAAGATATATTATGGTAGCAATTTTGGATTTACTATTGGCTTGTTTTGAAGTCCTTTATTGCATTTATTGTTTTTTTAATTGTTTACATTCTATTCTGTTTGATTTTTACTATGTCTGAAGTTATCTGCAGCTGTTTTGAAGACATCAAGAGGTATTGTGCTAACTATTGTTGACTTTGTAATGTTTTGAAATCATGTATCTCTTACACTGGTTTATTTTGACTGGTTTTATTCTGTTTTATACTCTTTAAAATAAAAACAAGAAAAACAAAAAACCTGTTACCTTCCTTTTAGAAAACTGGTTTCTTATGTTCCCTTTGACAGCACACATAATAAATAAAGAAACCTGGTTCTATTTCTCTGTCTCTTTCTCTGCCTCTGTGTCTCTGTCTCTCACTGTCTCTGTCTTTGTCTGTGTCTCTCTCTTTCATACTAGGGATTGATTTTAAGGCCTTGCTTGTACTGTGTAATGACTATCTAGTGACTTTCATCATGAGTCTGTCATACTTTTTTATAGAAAGTTGTAAAATATATATTGGTTGATAACAGAATTTGATGGAGTTTCACTTATTTCAACAATCATGCTTTATAAATGTTTTTCAGACAGATTTTGCCTATTTTTGAAGAATTTTGTTTTTATTTTACTTTTCTGACTACATAAAAATTGAGTATATTAAAAAATTTGAAGACTGGGAATATTTGTTCATATTGGTAATATTTTTGTCAAGGTTCAGTGGCAAGGATGTATGTGTATATCTCAATTTTAAGATTAATAAAGTCAGAAATGTGAGTCTTTCCTTAAAGATGGTTAATAGGTGTGCATATCTGCCTAAGTGAAGACCAGCAGCAAACAGTATTATCAATTGCTAAAATTCTTTCTTGAAGAAAGTTGAATTTATACTTTACTTTTCTGTTATTATAATAATTGATTGATTATGTCAATTTGAGCAAGTAACAGTCAACTGAATTGGCTCAGTGTAGTTGTGTGTGTGAAGACCCACCCTTGGGAGGATTATCACCAGGATGGTGTAAAAAGGGAATGAGGAAGGAAGGATTGCTTCTGTTTCCTTGGAGGAGCTCCAGTCTTCGCATTCACTTTTGATGTCATCTGCTGGCCTCTAGGGCAGATTCCTCAGCCTTCAGGTAGAGTCCATTCAGGATTCTTTTTTTATGTAAAGGGAAAAAAGAAGCAACACAGAAAAAAGGGTAGCAATAATACAGAATTCCAAAGGAAAAAAAAAAAAGAAAAAAAGCACTAAGAAATCACTAGTTGATAAATTTCATACTGTCATCTTGGAGATAGTTGTTCAAGTTACAAAATTAAAGCATGCAAAGTAGACATTCAAACAGTGAGATTGCAAACAGTTCTGCTGAATGATCTAACAAAAACAGTAATATGGGCATCTATCTTACCCACTTAAAATACATGCAGCTATATCCTTTAGAGCACTTTCTTTCCCTCTCTTTTTTACAATAGCAATTACATTTTGGGTTTTATTACTCCTAACTTTCTTGTTATTTTTTACACTAGAGACACAATGTGATATTTACTAATGTGAGTCTTGTTTATTTCACTTATGAGGATAGTCTCAAGTGGCCTCCATTTACTTATGAAGGCCTCAAGATCATCATTTTGACAGCTGAGTAATAATCTAATGTATAAAAATACCACATCTTTTTTATCCACTGTGTGGTTGATGGACATTTTGGTTGATTCCAAGATTTAGGTATTACAAATTGTGCTGCTATGAACATGGGTGCACATATATCACTGTGACATGATCTTTTCAGTTTTTCTGGGAAAATACCCAGGAGGGGAATAGCTAGATTTAATGGAACTTCCAATCCTAGCTTTTTGATATAAGTCCTTTTTCTGAGGGGTTGCTGGCTAAAATTATTTCCCATTCTGTGGGTTTTCTTTTCACTCCGTTGGTGATTTCATTTGAAATGTAGAAACTTTGCAAAAACATGAGATTCCCAGCTGTTGATTCTTTGAAGTGATTCCTGGGCAGTTTGCATTCTGTTCATGAATTTTCTGCCTATCCTTATGTCTTTAAGACTTCTACCTACTTTGTCTTCCAGTAGATTTAGTGTTTCTGTTTTAATATTTAGATCTTTGATTCATTTAGAGTTTAGTTTGTGCATGGTGATAGGTATGGGTTTACTTTTAGTATTCATCATTTGGAGAACCAATTTTTCCAACACCATTTATTAAAGAGGCTATCCTTCTTCCAGTGAACATGTTTAGCCCCTTTGTCAAATATCAGGTTGCTGATGTCTTTGTAGTTGTGTTTGCATCTTCTGATTTGTTCCACTGATCCTTGGGTCTATTTCTTTGCCAGTACTATGCTGATTTTATCAGTGTGGATTTGCAGTATAATTTCAAGTCATGAATTGAGATGCCTCCTGCTTTGCTTTAGTTGCCTGGAATCACTTTTGCTATTCTAGGTTTCTTCAGTTTCCAAATGAATTTTAGACGTGATTTCTCTAGATCTGTAAGGTATTTTAGTGGTATTTTGATTCAGATTGCACTAAATTTGTATAACAGATTTAATGGGAGGATGGCCATTTTCACAATGTTGGCTCTTTCTAACCAAAAGCAAGGAATATCCTTCCATTTTATAATATCTTCAATCTTTTTTTTTAGAGTAGTATAATTTTCAGCAAATAGGTCTTTTACATTCATGGTTAGGTTGATTCCTAGGTATTTCATTTTTTTAGATGCTTTTGTGAAAGGGGATATTTCCATAATTTCTCTCTCAGTGAGTTTGTTGTTTGTGTACAGGAATGCTATTGATTTTTGAGTGTTGGGTTTGTATCCAGCTGTGCTTCTGAATGTGTTTATTATTTCTAGTAGTCTTTCAATGGAGTTTTGTGTGTGTTCTATATAAACTATCATGTCATCTGAAAATAGTGATAATTCAACTTCTTCCTTTCCTATTTTTATTCCTTTTATTTCTCTCTCTTGTCTGATTGCTCTGGCTAATATTTCCAGAAGTATATTGAATAGGAATGGTGATAGTGGGCACACTTGTCTTACTACTGATTTTGGAATGAAGACTTTCAGTTTTTGACCATTTAGTATAATGTTGGCTGTTGGTTTGTCATCGATGGCCTTTATGAGATTCAGATAGGTACCATCTATTCCGAGTTTCTGTACGGTTTTTATCATGAACAAGTGTTGGACTTTATCAAAGGCTTTTTCTGCATCTATTGATATGATCATGTGATTTTTGTTTTTGTTTCTGTTGATGTGATATATTACATTTATTGATTTGCACATATTAAACCATCCCTGCATTCGTGGGATAAATCCCACATGGTCATGATGTATAATCTTCATTATGATTTGTTTCATTCTATCTGCCAGTATTTTATTAAAAATCTTTGCGTCAATGTTCATTAGTGAGATTGGCCTATAATATCCTTTTTGGTTGGGTGTTTCTCTGGTTTTGTTATTAGAGTGATACTTGCCTCTAGGAACGAGTTACCTCTGTGTTTTCCACCTTTTGTGTGTAGATATTTTCAAAATAAGTATTCATGATCTTTTGAATTTCTTTGGGTTTTGTAGTGATTTCTCTCTTCTCAGTCTTTATTGTGCCAATTTGTGATTTTTCTTTCTTTTTCTTGATAAGGTTGGCTAGAGGTTTATCAAATTTGTTTATTCTGCAAAAAAAACCCAGCTCTTTGGTTCATTAAATCTTTGTATTGTTTTTTTAGTTTCAACTGCATTAATTTCTGCTCTGATCTTGACAATTTCCTCTATTCTATGAGCTTTGGGTTTGACTTGTTCTTCCTTTTCTAGGAGCTTGGTTGAAGCATCTGGTTGTTTATTTGTGCTTGCTCTATTTTCTTGATGTGACAATTTGTTGCTATGTGTTTCCCTCTTAGGTACACTTTCATTGTGTCCCACAGATTATGGTATGTTGTATCTGCATTTTCATTGAATTGTAGGTTTTGCTTTATTTCTTCTTTAATTTCACCTGTAGCCCACTGGTTGTTCAGTGTTTGTTGTTTAATTTCCATGTATGTATGCATGTTTTATAATTTCTTTTGCCATTAATTTCCAGTTTCAGTGCATTATGATCAGATATTATGCATGGGATAATTTTAATCCCTTTGCATTTACTGAAGACTTTTCTATGGTTAATATATGGTCTATTTTGGAGAATGTCCCATGTGTAGCTGAAAAGAATGTGTATTCTGATGTGGTTGGGTGGAACACTCTGTAAACATCTACCAAGTCCATTTGCTTACAGGTATGATTAAGTTTTATTATTTCTTTGTTGACTTTTTGTCTATTGATCTATCTCTTTGTGACAGTGTGGTATTAAGGTCTCCTATTACAACTGTGTTCATGTGTATTTGATTTTCTATGTCCAATAATATTTGTCTTACATAGTTAGGTGCCCCTGTATTTGGTGCATGTATATTTATAATTGTTAGCTCTTATTCTTGAATTTTTACACTAACAAGTATGTAGTGATGTTCTTTATCTCTTTTAAGCATTTTAGGTTTGACGTTCACATTGTCTGCAAATAGAATAGTTACACCTGCTTTTTTCTGGGTTCCTGTTGCATGGAATATTGTTTTCTATCCTTTGACTTTTAATCTATGAGTTTCCTTTTGAGTCAGATGTGTTTCTTGCTTACAGCATAATGTTGGATACTGTTTTTTGATCTATTCTGTCAATTTCTTTTGTTAGGTGAATTGGGGCCATTTACATTTATGAATATAACTGATATGTACTGGCTTAATTTTTTCATGTTATGTCCTATTGTTTGTTTTCTGCTTTCTCCCCTTGTTTAGTTGCTTGCCCTTCCTGGTAATAATGTCTTTTTGCTGTTGTTTTGGAGGTTGTGGTCATTCTTGTCACTAGTTAGTATGTCTTTCAATACTTTTTCTAGGGTTGGTTTGGTGAACATGAATTTCTTTAGTTGTTTTTTGTCATGGAAGTATCTTGTTTCTCCATTAAATTTGAAAGACAGTTTTTCTGGGTACATCAGTCTTGGTTGAAAGTTGTTTTCATTCAGGATTGAAATACTTCACTCCAAGCTCATCTTAACTTCAGGATTTATGCTGCAAAGTCTGCTTTGACTCTGATAGGTTTTCCTTAATAGATGAGTTGTGTCTTTTCTGTAACAGTATTTAAGATTCTGTTTTTATGTGGTATGTTTGGGATTCTAATTATTATATGTCTGGGTGTAGATTTATGTTGGTTGTGACTATCTGACATTCTATATGCCTCACTTATTTGCCTATCAGGTTTCTTTCCCCTCATGTTTGGGAAATTTTCTGCTATTACTTCTGTGAATAGTGTACCTATGTCATTTGCATTAAGTCCTGCATCTCAGTGATGCCTATTAGTCTTATATTGTTTCTCTTGGCATTTTCCTGAAGGTGCTGTATTGTCATTTCATGCTGCCTTGTTATTTTTAAAAGTTCTACTGTTTCATGATTGCTAACTGTAATCCTGTTCTCAAGGTCTGAAATTGTATCCACAGCTTCATTTAAATTTTTTTGCCAGCTTTCAGTAGAATTTTTTCTTTCTTGGATATTGCTTTGAATTTGTTTCATAGATTCTGCTTGTTTTCTATATTATTTATTTAGGCTTTCAATAAATTTCCCATGTTCCTGTATTTTTTAAATCTATTTCTTCTCTGGCTATGCTGATCAATTCCTTTACTAAGGTTGTTATTTCTGTCTTTACATGGGAAACTATTTGTAATTTGATTTCCTTTATAGCCTCATGGATTTGTTTATTTCATTTGCTGACTTTTCAGAGATTTCTGGGGTTTGCCTTTTAAGTCCTCTATTTCAATGTTGTCTGTACTTGCTCCTGATGGGCTAGATGTTTGAATTGCATTTTGCTTTTTGTTTTGTCATTTTCACACTTTGGGCAAATATTTCATCTTTCAATCCCAATAGTTTCAGGTATCTGTAGTGTGGATCTCAGGGTCCTACTGTGTGGTTGATGTTTGTCTGATTGCTGAGTACCACAATGAAGAGGAGGTCTAGTCACCTGATTTCCTCCTTCAGGGCCTGTTTGTTGAGTCCTATATTTTTCCTGGGCTGACAAGCCTAGGAGTATTGATGTAGGTCAACTCTTAGTGCCTTGGTACAGGTGACCAAATCTCCTTGTCTATAGTGTTTGTGTTGGCTGAGGCCCTACTGTGTCCCTGCTTTGTGCCTGTGTGTCTCATAAGCTCTTTTAATTTTCTCCAAATTGGAGGAGGCCTTATTGGCACACTCCTCACTTCCCTGATGTTCTCTGTGTGGAGGAGGAAGTCATCCACACTCTTGCCAAACTCACCAAGGTCTTATAGTTAGTTGGAGGGAGCTTTACTACTGCCCCTATGTACCTACTGCAGACTTTTATTTTAGGGGCATACTCACCACACTGACAGGAGCCTGCTGAGGACTTCTGTTTGAGTGAGGGGTTCCTGAATCTCCCATTGAGCTAGCAAGGTTAGTCTGCTGTTGTCCAAGGTTCTGGGAGAAAGGGTGGGAGCTGGAGATCAAGGCAGTATTATGTCCAGGAGGTGGGGAGGGTCCTTGAAGGGTGGGCTGATGTCATGTTCTGGGAGTCTGTGGGGCATGTGGGATATTCTTGGCCTGGTGGCGTAGGTGGTCCAGGGCCATGGGGTGGGTTTGTATCACCAGTCTGGGTGTCCACTGGGCACACAGGAAACACATGGCATGGTGGTGTAGAGGGTCTGGGGCCAGGGGATGGGCCCATGGTGTAGGTCTGAGTGTCTGTGGGACACATGTAGGAAGTATGTGGCTAGGTGGCATAGGCGGTCCTGGGCCGAGGGGCCTTCTGTTTTATTTCTATGACAGAACTATCTCTATGCATTATATTTTCTTATAGCATTACCCAGGACCTTGAGTATACCACTGAACACACTGTATTGATATTCCACAATGTTTTTGCTGCTGTTTTGGTGAATATTTCCAAAATATTGTGCATTTACATATATTTTTAAATCATAACTTTGTTTTAAAAAAACATAACAAATTATTAATGCCATGTAATACACAATCCATTTTGCAGTTTTCTCAATTTTGACAAAAGCATATCTGTGTGTTATGTCTAGGAGTTTGATTTCTTTAATATTTATTTTATTTTTGACATTGCTATTAAATTATTTTCTGTGTATTATTAGAGTGCATGAGATTCTGTATCATTTCTATTTTTTACATTTTTTCATTGTCATGTTTGTAGTAGGAGGGAAGGTAGGTGAAGGGAATGACAAAAACCAATTTTCACTTTTGAAGTCTATTGTGGTATCATATAGGGTTACATAGATGGTATATGTGTGCACTTCAAAAAAAGAAAATGTTGTTTACCTTATGTTTTAGAGTATACTTTCATTTAGAATGACTTTAAGATCTATATGTTTTAGTCTTTAATGTCTTTACATTTATGGTATTTCCTCTCCCACTACTCTTACATACCTTATTTTAGCTTCTGGGATTCTGTGTTACAACTCCTGTGGATAAATGAGCCCATATTGGCCATCCTAAGTCTCTGTAGTGTCATTTGGTCAGTTTTGTCCCCCGTGTGCCAATTAGCTGTATCTCCCTAAATAATTGCATTTTACAGATGTTCATCCAGAGAATAGTGCTAGGTCAAACCAGAAGATGGTTAAATGTGATTGTCTCAAAACAATTATGTCAGAGGCCTTTAAAGAGGCACATTGGTGATAAATATAAAAATAGATTAAAGATATTAGAATATAGTGTTGATGTCTCAAAAGGCCAGTGTTGGATGTTTCTAGTGAGATAATTGTTTTGTACAGAAAGCAACAAAATGTTACCTTAATCATGCAGCTGAAACTAGACTGAAACGAAGTTTGGATGAGCTTAATGAGTGTGAAGCAGTACACTTAGAACAAATACAGCATGAAATTCAAAGCTGAAATTACTTCTTTTTCCAAACTCTTTTCTATCCCATGGTGAGGTCCAAAAAAAAGGGAAATAGAATTTTTAGGAACTAATGTTTAAATGTGAATAAAAGGCACTTGTCTTATTTGTGGGGTTCATTTTTCATTATTTTGACATGAGGACAGTGCTTTCTGTTTCTCTATTCATTAGAGAGCAGTAGGAAGAAAGTCATTTTAATCAAAAGCTGAAGAACCCCACATGGATCAAGACAATGGCTGTCTGGGAATTCACCCCAGATGCTTTGAAGTGCAGCACAGTGTATGGATTTGTGTTCTACCATTTTTGTTTAAAATGGAAGAGTGAATTATGGTTAATTTGATGTTGACTATGAAACCCAAGTAATTGTGAATATTTGAGAAATCTGCCATCTGTCTCAGCTTGATGTACTGAGATTTGAATAGTGCTCACCCAAAAAAGAAGGAGAGGAAGCATCATACTATTGGAAAGTAATGAGAGAGAGACAGGACATTGTCCACATATTGGGTAAGAGGCAGACCAGAGTATTGGTATCTGTTGTACCATTTACTGTGCTAGTGCACTACTTCTCTTTTGTTTTTAATTTCTGTATCAATGAAATGGGTTAATAATAGCAATTTGATGGGTTTATGCAAATATAAAACAATGTAGAATTCGTAAAGAAGCAATTGTGTTCTGTTGCACATTGTAGTTACTGTTTTGCTTTTGGTTGTTATCATTACCTTCAAAGCTAGTTTATTAAGCACTTGTCAGATTTTTCCCTGTTACAACAATTCTTTTTTTATTTTTATTTTTTGTTACAATAACTCTTAATGTTCAAATACGAAGCTATATATTTACATAAATTACATCAATGTCCTAATCTACAGCACAGGTTCTGATAATTCTGTGAAGATCACACTGACCAAGATGATTTATAGAGATCACTTGTCTCAGAAATTATATGATATAATTAAGTACTTGAAATTTAAATATAGTACATTTGTATTACTTATATTTTATATGTGTGGAAACATAGAACCTTGCAGTAATGAATATGTAAAATCTTCAATAAGTTTTCCATGTTCAGTGTGCATGGCAAATGTTTGATTATGTTAAATAACAAAGTAAATGATTAAAGATATATAACAAATGCTAAATCAATAACAGAAAAATTAGAGAAGGAAGAGGCTAATGTGAAGAGAAAGTCTTTTATAAATACAAAACATATTTATCTGCAAAGAAGGAATGGGACAGGAAATATAGTGACAGTCTAAGGAGAAGAATGTCATCAGAGAGTGAACTACATTACATAATGGAATAGCTTTGCATTATAAAATAATAAAAATGATAATTTTGAAAGGATTAGGTAATATCACCTGCCTCAGCCCCTTTATTTTACAAATAATGAAAGTTCAAGCAGTGAGTTGAGTGTGCAGGGAAAAGGAGAAGGCACTGAGTGAAGTACCCATAGGACTAAGTCCTACTTTTCTGAATCCAAGTGTAATGGTTTCTCTACTTTTCCATGAATTATGAAATGTTAACAGGACTTGGACAATTTTCTACCAATATCAGTCATGTAAAACTTTTTTCTACATTGCATTTATTATTGTATTCATGTTTAAATTGTAATTTTCAAATCTCTTTGTAACACCTTTCCTGACCTGCACTGAGATGCTGTGCTGGGGTACTTGTAGGATTTCCACATTATCTTCTCTCACCTCTTCTCTTCTTCTCTTTGGAGGTAGTTATATTTCATATTTCATATCACATAGAAGGCCATTCTTCACATTAGTCTCCCATTTTTATATTTTCATTATTCAATTAGCATACTATTTTATAGTTACTGTATCATTTACTTGCCATTTATCATAATCATCTTTAATTAATCAACATTTAAGCAGGGCATGGTGGTGAACACCTGTAATCTCAGCACTGGGTGACTGAAGCAGGATGATCACTGATAGTCAAGGTCAGCCTGGTCTACATAATGAGTTCACTACAAGCCTGAAATACATAGTGAAACCCCATGTTGAAATTAAAAAAAAAATCAACATTATGAAATATCTACCATGCCCAGTGAACACTGTGAACTTATTGAAGTATTAAAAGTAAATGCAATTTGAAAAATTGACATAGAATGTAGATTAACCTCAAAGAATAAATGAGAGTAATGGGAAAACACATAGGAACAATCAAAGGAGTTAAAAATGGAGAGATCTCGGAGGTTTGGGGAGCTACACTGGCTTAGCAACAAATTGTGTAGGAAAATCAGGATCATTTCTGTTTCCTTCATAACATTTCTTTGGAGTCATTATTTAGTTTAGCCTAAACTTTGTCTCCAAATTTGAAATATTTTAGCAGGTTTGGGAAATTAGAAGAAATGGCTTGTAATGATGAGTTATGGTGTATTTTTTGCAACTAGAGTTCAAAGGGTTATGCAAAGTTGTTTTGACTCTGTGAGGAAATTTTTTTCTTTGAAGTTTCATGCATAGTTAATGACTCCCTGCACAACTTGATTTTGTTTATTGTCTTTTTCAGGCAATGTTAGACACAGTTCTGCCCTCTCAGGCAATGCATGGAGACAACTACTCTGTGGTGTCTGAGTTTGTGTTCCTGGGACTCTCCAATTCGTGGAGGATCCAGCTCCTTCTTTTCTTCTTTTCTTCTGTGTTCTACATGGCAAGTCTGATGGGAAACCTCCTCATTGTGTTCTCTGTGACCTGTGACTCTAACCTTCACACCCCCATGTATTTCCTGCTGGCCAATCTCTCATTTCTTGACCTGGGAGTTTGCTCAATTGCAGCTCCCAAAATGATTTATGACCTTTTCAGAAAACACAAAACCATTTCTTTCGGTGGTTGTATAGCACAGATCTTCTTTATTCATGTGATTGGAGGCACAGAAATGGTGCTTCTCATAGGCATGGCCTTTGATAGATACGTGGCCATATGCAAACCTTTGCATTACCTGGTGATCATGAGCCCTCGAATGTGCTTGTTAATTGTGGCTACAGCCTGGGCCCTTGGCCTCATCCACTCAGTGGCCCAGTGGGCTTTTGTGATAGACTTACCTTTCTGTGGCCCAAATGTACTGGACAGCTTTTACTGTGATCTTCCTCAGCTGATTAAACTTGCCTGCACAGAGACCAATCGCCTGGAGTTCA
>PVLA01010244.1:0-65519 GCA_004027455.1 Hydrochoerus hydrochaeris
GTTTTCTTCTCTCTCTCTAGAATGTCCTTCAGTATTCTTTGCAGGGTTGGATTGGTGGTCACAAACTCCCCCAGTTCCTCTTTGTCATGGAAGTATCTTGTCTCTCCATTAATTTTGAGAGACAGTTTTGCAGGGTACATCATTCTGGGTTGGAGGTTATTTTCTTTCAGGGCTTGGAATATTTCACTCCAAGCTCTTCTTGATTTGATGGTTTGCATTGAGAAGTCCACTGTGATTTTGATGAGTTTTCCTTTATAGGTAATCTGTTTCTTTTCTCTGACTGGAATAACTTAGGGAGAATTTCTTCCCTTTCAATTTCATTGAAGAGTTTGAGGAGTGTCAGCATTAAGTCATCTTTGTATATCTTGTAGAATTCTGCAGTGAATCTGTCTGGGCCTGGGCTCTTCTTTGTTGGTAGGGACTTAATTACATTTTAAATTTCATTAATAGAAATTGGGTTATTTGGTAGTTTTAAATCTTCTTGAATGTCCTTCAGTATTCTTTGCAAGGTTGGATTGGTGGTCACAAACTCCCCCAGTTCCTCTTTGTCATGGAAATATCTTGTCTCTCTGTTAATTTTGAGACACAGTTTTGCAGGGTACATCATTCTGGGTTGGAGGTTACTTTCTTTCAGGGCTTGGAATATTTTGCTCCAAGTTTTTCTTGATTTGATGGTTTGCATTGAGAAGTCTGCTTTGATTTTGATGAGTTTTCCTTTATAGGTAATCTGTTTCTTCTCTCTGACCACTTTTAATATTCTGTCCTTGTGATGAATTTCTGGGATCCTGATTATTATAAGTCTGGGTATAGATCTGTTTTGGTTGTAGCTGGCTGGAGCTCTGCATGCTTCATTTATCTGAACTTCACTTCCATTACCTATGTTTGGGAAGTTTTCCTTAATTATTTCTGTGAATAGACTTTTTATTTCATTTGTATTTGTTGCCGCATCTTCATCCACATGTTTTTCTTAGGTTATAAATCCTCCTGTCATCTTCTAGCCTTTGTATTGTAACTTCCTGTTTCCTTGTTATTTTTTAAAATTTTATTTAAAGAGAAAAAAAAAGCAAAACAGAAAAAGGGGTAGAAACAATATAGAATCTCAGAAAAAAAAAGCAGTAAGAAATCACTAGTTGATAAACTACATACTGTCTTCTTAGACCTAGTTGTTAAAGTTACAAAATTAAAGCATACAAAGTGTACATTCAAACAGTGAGACTGCAAAGAACTTCAATGATCCAGTAACCACTTAGCAACATGGTTTTCAATCCTACACACTTAAACATACATGCAGCCATATCCTCTAGAGCACTTTCTTTTCTTCTTTTTACTTTTTAAGTCCATTATCTGCTTAGTTATATCCTGTTTCAGTTTGCTCAGTACCTTACCGACTTGTTTTGTTGTTTTTATATACTTTTAATCATCTTATATAATTCTGTTGCCATGTTTTTAGTTTCTCCTCATCCATGATCCATGGATCAGCTTTGGTGGAGTTGGGAGATTTTTGGAAGTATTTTGTTACTTTCTTATCTACTTTTTTTTTGAAGGTAGCAAAATACAGCAGAACAAGACAGAAAAAACCCATGTGAATGCACTGCAATAAAACTACCACAGAACCTCAGAGCAGGTCACCAGGACACAAGCAATGGGCTCAATAGTACAGCTCATCCTATTCACATTAGCTGTTCTTTCAATCAAGTAGAGGAAAATGGAAGGAAATATCAAAATTTTAAAAACAGAATATTGAATAAAGCAGTACCATTAATCAAAACTGAGCAAAACAGTGAAAAAATATTTACCTTCCAAGAGATTGTAGAAGGAAATCCCCCTTACTTGCCACGCTGTATACATTCATCCTCCAAAACTATACTCACACCACAGGTGCCTACTTGCTAACGGGGGGGGGATGGATCAATATCTGATTCTTGCCCTGCACACTGGCAGGGCCCTAGCTGCTTACAGGCCAGCCAGCAGGCCGCCTTATCTCCCAGCGCCCAAAGTTCCAACATGATTCAGAGCTTAGGAGTCACTGATAGTTCTCCCCCTCGTGTGTCAGTGGTTTGCCAGGCCACCAGCTTCTCACCAGGGCAGCGAGTAGACTACCTGTACTCCAGCCCCCAAAGTTCCAACATGATGCAGAGTTCAGATATCGCTGATCCAAGTGAGATTTTAGAGGCATGTAGCAGATCTTATATGATTGTAGGTAACACAGTGTCTGTCTCCAATGCCTTACATTTAGGTTATATTTTATAAATGTAGGATCAATGTAGATTTTAAAAAGTTGGTTTTCTCCAAAGGTAAATTAGCTTTAAAGAGAAGTTTCATAATACAAAGTAACTAATAAGTGCTCTTTTATATAATACACAGTATCTTAGACCTTAGACATATGAAATAACCAACACTTTTAGCATCTTTTTAAAATTTGGTCCTGCCATTTAAAACAATCTACATCTATTACTTTTGATTAAATAAACACTTTGTTATCATATAAATGAGATATATTTGTATATTCGGTAATAAGTTTATTCCTGGTAACACTGTTTCCTAAAATTGTAAAAGCTCTCATAAGATCTGAGTATCCATCACCTTGCGTGGAGGACTAAAACCTTCCTTTTAGAAAAAAGGTCCTATTCATTCCATGTACTCTTGATACATGACTCGCTTCCCTATTTGATCTCCATTTATTCAACACTACTTAAGCAATTATACTCATAGTCTTATTGGTTCACCATAGATTTGTCCCATCTCATACATTGTGATTTTTTCATTGAGTCAATGTTACCCAAGTGTTTATACTTGTAATCTTATTAGTTGATTTTAATTTTGTCCCCACTTATGCTCACCTTGTGATTCCTCATTGAATCAATGTTACCTAAGTGACTACATTTGTAATCTTATTAGTTGATTATAAATTTCCCAAACTTAGACCCACTTTACCTCATAGTTTTGCCCTATAAATCTTTCTCAAGAAGTGGGGTCCTTGGCAACCACTTGGAATCCCTGATGTCTCTCTTAGGTAGAAATTTTTATTTCCCCCAATAAATATTTTCTGATCTTTACCTCCATTGTGCCTAGAATTCATTCTTTGGTTTCAGAAAGTCCAGACTCAGCTAGCAGGTCAGGAGTTATAATATTTCCTTTATATTTTTGAATTATTTGGTTATCATGTATTATCCCTATATCAGTTACACCAAATAAATCAGTTAAACAACCTAAATTTTGTCTTAAAGATAAAAACTAAATAAATATTTATAAAGATTTTTATATAGCTGTGATAATAATTATTGCTAACCTTATAATATATTAGATACATTTGTATTTCTCAAGCACACAGGCCTTCTAAGATACAGAACTTGGAAAAAGACATCTTATACTGATGACCTCCAGAGCTGTTCATGATGATGGTTTTCAGCTGCATGTTTATGTGATTGTTATATAACCATGTTGTGATAGTTTTATTGTGCCTAAATGACATGTAGTCCAGACAATGTCACTGTAAAGATTAAAGATTGGATAAAAGTTATCTATGAAAGTACATCTGTAAACAAGCATACTTAAACAGACACTTTGTAAAAAAAATGCAACAAATTTAGGTGAAACTTTATGTCATTTAATGTTTTATGATCAGATAAAGGAAATCAATTAAAAAGTTATTTTCTACTAAAATAATTTTTTATACTAGAAAATGTATTTTATACTAAATTTATAGTTTCATAAATGGAACTATGTCACTTAATATTCTATGACTATATAGAGGAAACCAATTAAAAAGTTATCTTATAATAAAATTTAAATAAATTTAAATGTATTTCAAAGATAATAACAAATACTTAATAGTTCTAGTATAGTAATGTCATCATAATTATTAAGCTAAGATGCAGACTTGATCTAGATTTTAAAGTTTCTTTGTAAAACCTTGTAACTGTTATCTGTTAATATTCTAAAGATATTTGATTGCTAAGACAATGCTAATTGATAAAAGACATAGCAATACTCTGTCCATACTTTATGTTTTAAAGTGCTCCACATCTAGATAAGATTGTGATAGTTAAACCCACTGCTCCCACTTTAGTACAGGTGTAACTGACCTACATGTTCAACAAATATGGCTTAGAAACTAAAAGAAACTGAGCTAAGAAGACAGCCAATATTTTGGCCTTGGCCTTCCAAGGTCAACAAGGAACAAAGATATAAGGGAACCTCTCTAAAGAATCCTACAACTTCAGTGAGTCACCCATCCTCCTGAGCAGGGAAATTGCTAAACTCCAGAGGACAAAAGTCAACTAGTGTGCATTGTGCTAAGAGGAGGTTCACTAAAGAGGGAAATGTTCCCATGCTTTCAAGGAAAGCAATGTTATAAAGCAAGGACTGTGAACCATCCTGGAAAATAATATAACTGGTACAGAAAAAAACTAAAAGATCTATGAGGTACTCTCCATGGTCCCAAAAATAATGCCTAAATAGTCTGAACTGACCTTAAGAAACAGAGAGAGGGAAAGGGAGAGGGAGTGAAAGAGGGATGAAAAGAGATTATGTTTGATTAATATAAGTCTCAACTTAATTTTAAACACTCAATAGGAAAGTATAACCCAAATTATATATAGAGAGAGTAATGGTAATATTCAATTAAAAGCTGGGCTAAGATTTCAAATACTGCAGCAGCCCCTATTGAAATCTCCTGTTGGCCAAGGATTTAGCTCAGTGGCATAAGCGCCTGGCTGGCAAGTGTAAAGTCATAAATTCAATCCCCAATACAAAAAAGAAAACAAAAGATGTAGGAAATCTCCTTTTGTACTTATAACTTATACCTGTAACAAGTTTTGATATGTCCTTTTACCTGAAACTGTGGTTCTTTCATCCTCAGGAAGAACACACATTGGTGGGCAGTACATCTCAACTTCAAACACATGTAGATGGATTACATTGTAACCTGACGGAATACACATCCTAGATCCTCTATCTTGAAGACATCCCCTTAAATCTTCTCAACTCCTTAAATGTCCTCAACTCCTTAAATGTCCTCAGTTTGTAATTGGTTCCATTTTCTCTGACCACCCATGCTGCAGTCTTTAGTGTGTCTTATACATATTCCCATGGGTCTTTTACTAACACAGTCTTAAAATTTTTTTATGTAATGGAAGTCAGAAAACCTGAAAATTTGTTTTAAAAGGGTGAGAGAGGTTCCTTATTTCACTTCAGGGTCATCTCAGGCCTTGCCTGGTGACAATACTATTTCTCATACTATGATTGTTAAAATCAAAAGGACAAACAATAGCAAGTGTTAGTAAGGATATGGAAAAATTGAAATCTTCATTTACAATTATAAAATATTATAAATTGTGATAAAATAGTTCAGTCACTAAAAATAATTGCTGCTTTCTCTAATTGTTAGATATTAAGTAACCATATTACTCAGCAACTCCATTCAAGTTTCAAACTATAACAAAGACTAAAAGCATACTACAAAAATATAAAAATAAACAAAATATAATAATTATAGACAACTGAGTTAGGTAGAAATATTATAGGCAGGGAACAGGGCTAGGCCCTTGAGATAGCTAATATAAAAGATGAAAGTACATTGCAACTGTGGCCAGACCTCACATTAAGGAGGGAATGACCAGGCCTTCATTCCTTTCCAACAGATAAGTGATAACACCTGGTCTAATAAAGTCTAGAGAGACATCGGTCATCTCAGTGCATGACTAAGACCCCTAGACCCATCCCTTCCTGACTTAGGATGAAAAAAGTAACTAAGACACCAACTCTCAGCTCCCTTTCTCAACTCTGACCAAAACCTAACAGGACACTTTTGCTTCCCCTTTTATGGGGTCTTTTCCATAGACCCCAGCCAAATCCATCATTCACACAGATGATTAAAATAAATGGCAGTTTAAGGTCAATGACTCATAGGGCTTGCACCTATACAACAGCCCGCTTTGAATCCTCAAAATCAGCTTCTGCTGCATATAACCAGAAAGTAGGTTCCACTATTTCTATCCAGCAAGCAACTTTCACTGCATCTGTCAAGACTCATGTTGTGCTCATTTTGGTCATCTGGTATAAAGGGCACAGCCATGTAGCTAAGTATAGTATTTCCACCAAAACCTAGCAAGCCCACATATGCCTGTAATTGATGCAATGTCATGGGTTTAGTGTTACCTGATAATATAACATCTAAGAATATGACAGACAAGACAGTCACCTGGGCCTTCCAGACCATGATGTAGTGACCTCCATAGTCTTTTATGCATGCAGTTGGCCCTATAAAATGGTCTGGGTTGCTATATATATTAGCATTGACTTGGCTCTGATGTCCACCAACACTAGTACATGCTACCTGATTTTGGGAGACCAGTAAAGAGTCAATTCCACATGTGGCCTCTGGTCTCCTAGCTACCTTGACCTGCCTCTTGATTGGGGTAAAACGAGGCCAGTGTCACTTCTTCCTGCTTCAATGGGGCTGGCCCTGCCCATTGGCTGGCATTCCTACTCATGACATAACTGCCTCCACAAGGTCAAGAGCATCCCCAAAGTCTTCCCAACTAACCTATCTGTGGCTAGGCCAGCAGCCAGCAGGTCCATCCAAATCTGGCACTGATCAACCTTCAGTGGCCCTACAGCCTGTCCTCGTGAGTATGGCCCCACTCACCTGGAGCCCCCCCCTTCTTTTTCTTTTGCCAGTACAGTTTTTACAGATCTCACCTTACCATGGCTCTTCACTTCCATGTCTCCCATGCAGGCCAAGGGTGTGATCTGTAAAGGGAGCTACAAGGACTGCCACAGACCTGAGCATGCCAGCCAGCCCACTTACCAGGATCATGTCCTTCATGCATGCTATCAGCAGTTCCTCATCTGGGCTATGGTGCTGCAATGCAAACATCATTTGCCATATGCCTATTTCATGTAGCACAGTTATTAAGTCCAGATAGGTTGTCCATCTAATGGCTTGCCCCAGCAGGTTACCTGTATTCTCCCAAACCAGGTGAGCTGCTGGCATCAACCAATTTATCTGAGTCTGATTACCTGGTTCTGGGGATATCCTTTGCACATTCTGCCTCACATAGAAGGAGTGTTAGCTATGCTAGCTATTTGGAACATCTCTTGTGGTCTTAACTACATGTTAACCCCACCATCTCATAACCATAGCAGTTACAGGGATGTTTTTTCATTCACCTTTTTTGCTTTAATTGTTTTGTCATCTCCTGCAACTCCATGGCAAGATAGGTCATGTACATTGTGTTCTGGGCAGAGGTAGGCAACGCTCTTGGTCCTCTTCCCTGGGTTAGGTGTTCCTCTACCCCCACCTTTTGATGAGTAGCTGCCCTAGCATGCAAAACCAGGGGATTTTCCTGGAGATTTTCTTGTACATGAGGATTTATGCTTCTGGAGACATTTCAGGAGGAGGCAGTGTTTCCCACACCTTGCAACACAAGCTCTGCAGCAGCTGGCCATTGCTCAAGGTCCTCCTCTATCTGCTATTGCTGGTCTACTTGCTGAACAAGATCATCTGCCTCTTGATTTACAGGTGGAAGAGAGTAAAGAACAACCAAGGTACCCACCCTGCTGGCTCACAGCAAGGAGGAGAAATTTGTCTGTCTATTGCTTCTAAGGCTTGTAAAACATCCCTGGGGTCCAAACAGACTATTTCCTAGTCCTCTGGAGCCTTCCAAGATGCCAAGAAGGTGGCTACAGTTAGCCATGGCAAGGCCAGAAATTGGTTATAAGTCATTCCCTGGGGTTCTCCTTGGGCTTTGGGCACTGTTTCCATGGCTGCCATGGGATCACCACCTCAAAACTCCACTGACTACAAAAGTTGTTGAAACTTTCAGAGGACTGAAGGGAGATTTTCATGGGTGAGGACCCCAAGTCAAAGAACGCTCATGTATAAAACATCATCAACAACAGCAGACAACATGGAGCAGAGCAGAGCATAAGAATGCAAGAGCAGCCTGCATCTTTATTGTATAATTTTTATACAGGTTGTTATCACATATTTATATTTTTGTACAGTACAATAGCATGTTCACCTGTGCCAAATTCTGGTTACATAACTGTATCCCACTGTGAACCTGTATTAGACAAGCAGGGTCACAGTCTCAGGAGTTCTTAGGTGCCTCTGAGCTTTGAAGCAGCCTGAGTGGTTTCCCACAGTCTGGTTTCCTGTCATTTAACTCCTAAATCTTTGGAACCTCCAAAGTATCCTTTTGTATGCTAATGATTGACTGCCTGTTGGAAGGCTGTAGGTAGCTTCAGAATGAGAACTGGTTACTGTTAGATCCCCCATTTGAGAGACAGCACAATCATCATGGCAATGGTTCAAAGCTGTGCCATGATAATGCACACCTCCTTCTTCACAGAAGCACCTATGGCTTCTCCCTCCCAAAAGTCTTCCAAAGCTCAAGAATGTAAAGGTTTGCCCAATTCCCTGAACTCTGACAAAATAAATCAGCTCACACCAGCCACCAGAACCCTTCCCTCATCAGAGCCTATATCAGGCAGAACCTGCCCTTTGTAGAGAGCTGCCACAGCCTTCCTTGTGGTGACTCCCCTCAGTGCCCTCCCCAATTATTAAATTCTTTTCTTATCTACTTGTGTCCTCTCTTTAATATTCTGTGCTGCTCTAGATTGAGTACAAATCACTCAATCAGTTACAAGACAGACCAAAGCACTGATTGCAGAATTAAGATTTTTTTACCCAACCTCTCAAATTCTGGGAAAAAGGAAATGGGCTACAGGTTAAGTGGATTGCCAATGGTGAGTGATTTAATCAATCACATCTATGTAATAAAGCTTCCATAAAACCACAAAAGGGATGGATTGGTGAAGAAAGGCTTCTAGATAGTTGAATACATCAAGGTTTCTGAAAGGTAGCACACCCAGAGAGAACATGGGAGTCCTGCACATTTTCCCATACTTTATTCTGTGCATTTCTTCTACTACATCCTTCATAGCACTCTCTAAAATAAAATAGCAAAAGTATATAACTATTCGAAATTCTGTAAGCTGTTACACAAACTGAATGAAACCAGAGGAGGAGGTTGTAGACACCCTGATTTATAGACCATACATCAAAAACACAAGTAAAACTGTAAGGAACAATGTGAGGCAGAGACCACTCAACAGGTATTTCTGAAAGCAGTAAGGCATACAACTCAATACCCAGTGCAAGCAGACAGAGGGTAAAAAAGCCATTTTTAGGGTACAAAGAGGAATAGTCTTCTTTATAGGGCTTTAAAGAAGGCAAGGGACATTAGGTTGGGAAAATCTGAGTATCAGTGGTCAAAGTTCTCCAAAAGTCTCATGCCTCAGTTGGCAAAGTTTTTGAGGCATCTGGTATAAATGCTTGGGTGTCATCGGATGTCCTGGTGCTTGGAAGATTCCATACTATATCTTATCATTTTTTTACAATATCCTGTGTTTTCTAAGATCAGTCCCAGAGCTGAGCTGGATCTTTGCTGAGAACAATGTACTTCTAGCAAACAGGTTGGATGCTGGGAGAATCATGGCCAATTTGACCCTAACAAAAAGGCATCAGAATAGGGGATCAATTTTGGGTACTGTCTTCAAACTATGGGATCTGACACTATCTCTAGGTAAACTGTATCACAACTGAATTGAATCAGAGGACATCCAACTGGTGTTAGCTGAAGAATCAATGATTGATTGTTGATGGAGGGAAATTCCCACATACTTCTTGGTGAAGAGGTGTTATAGAAGTCTCCTGTGTTGACTGAAAAAATAAAAAATCACTTTTTTCTGTATCCTCAGGCCTGCCTAAAACAATGTGTTACCATAGGCCTTGTTTTCCTTGTCTAGAGACTAGGTCTTTCTGATCCATGAGGCAGACCCCTGCCCAGAAATATGTTGTCATCTGTTCTCACAAGCCTCCGCTGTGGAATCTGAGGCACCATTCTTCTCTCTACCCTTCCTTTTGTAGTAGTTTAGGTTAGTTTTTATGAGTAGACAGACAGATAAAAGAAACTTCTGGGTTAAAAATTAACTGAGCAACTAACCAAGCTTATAAATTTAAAATAAAACAGAAGAATAAAGTATAAAATTTACCATAAGATGGGAGATAAAGACTTTTCCTCTGAGGAAGAAGGTATGTTACATTAGTTAACAGCTCCTGCCAAACATGAGGTGGGACTTGAACAAATTTAGTCACACAGAGTAACTAGCTTCCTTTGAACTTAATTTCCTGGAAATCAGCTAAATAATTTCCTTTACACCCTAAAGACACAAAGCATCCTAATTAACACAAGTTCCTGTGCTCTCCTTATCTATATAAGACCGAAGCAAAGAAAGTATGTTGGACTTCTATCCTTTCATGGTGGGTATCCATCAAGAACAATTCTATTTTTTTCTAATAAACATTCCCCTAACTCCTTCCTTTGGTCTGAAATTTTATTATTCAGTTTTGTGAGAAAATACATCCCATATTTATGTAAAATTAACTGTTTCACCTCTATAATCTTACCAAAGGAATCTCAGGTCCCCCATAATCATGTCACATAAAAATGTCCCAATGTCTCTCTGAAGACTACAGGGAGGAAATGACAAGGCATATTTCCAGACAGTAGGTTTTGACATTATCCAGGAGAAGAAGCCAACAATCATCAAACCCAATTGTGTTTTCAGTTACTTATAATAACTCCTGGCTGCAGACTGTACTAACTTCTCCTTATTGCCCTCAGTGGGTTTATTGAGTTATCAATACCATAGCTTACATCATTCTATCAGAAATTATAGTCCAACACCCTCCTGCTCACACTGAAAACATTTACTTCATACTCTTGAAAAACCTTACTGTGATCTAAACTTGCCCTGCTCCATCTAAGGAGATCATCATTCACTGTACTGTAAACATTATTGTACTTTCTTTTAGATAAATGCTGGTAAAGTAACAGGACTTATGTGTCAGGAATCAACTAAGTGGATATCAGGATCCCGTAGTGATTAATATATGCTTGTATCAGTTACCTATTACTAAGAAATAATCAACTGTAAAATAACATGGCTTAAAACAATGTATTATTTCTCAAGATTTTGTAGTTTGACAGGCTTTTGTTACTATGTTAAAATATGAGATACTAGACTTCTAAGAAGAAAAGAGTTGGCTCAAAGTTTCAGAGATTTCCATTCATGGTCAATTGGCCCCATCTCTTTGAGCCAAGGTGGAATGTTGCATCATGGTAGGGAGCATATGCTGGAAGAGAGCTGTTTGCTTCATGGTGCCCAAAGGGAAGAAGGACCCCAATAACTCCCACAAGATCACACCTTACAATAACCTAACTTCCTCTGTCTAGGTCCCACCATTTAAAGTCTCACCTCCTACAAGCACCACAGGCTGACACTCAGTCACCAACAACACGACCTTTAGGGGACATTTCAAATCAAAACTGTGTCAGTTAGCATGGAGTGTCAACCTGATTGGCTTTGGAATCTACCCCAGTGATTGCTGGAGCTAATTTCTGTGCACATCTAGATGTTTCTGGAGGTATGGCCTTGGAGGTCTATGTCGGGTCCCTCACCCTTCCTCTCTGACACTCTTTCCCAACTCTACTCACTTGCTATCATAAACTAAGCAGCACTGATTTGCCACACATTTCTTTTTTAAAAAATTATTTGAAGAGAAAAAACAGACAAAGAGGTATAAATAATACAGAATTTCAAAAAAAATAAACAGTAAGAAATCACTAGTTGATAAATTACATATTGTCCTCTTACAAATAGTTGTTCAAATTACAAAATTAAAACATACAAAGTAGACATTGAAATGGTGAGACTGCAAATAGTTCTGTTTAATGATCCAACAAAAACTTAGTAATATGGTTATCAATCCTACACACTTAAACATACATACAATTATATCCTTTAGAGCACTTTCTTTTCCTCTCTTTTTTACAATAGCAAATACACATTTTGGGTTTTATTACTCCTTCATTTCTTATTAAATTTTACACTAGAGATACATTGTGATATTTATAAATATGATTCTTATTTATTTCATTTATGAGGATAGTCTCAAGTTGTCTCCATTTACCTATGAAGGCCTCAAGATCATCCTTTTATAGCTGAGTAATATTCCATTATACAAAAATACCATATCTTTTTCATCCACTCTGCAGTTGATGGACATTTTGGTTGTTTTCAAGATTTAGCTATTACAAATTATGCTACTATGAACATAGGTGCACATATATCACTCTGATATGACCTTTTCAGTTTTTCTGTGACAATACCCACAAGAGGACTAGATGGATTGAATAGAACTTCTAATCCTAGTTTTTTGAGGAATGTCCATACTGATTTCCACAGTGGTTGCACCAGTCTGCACTCCCAACAATAATGGAGCAGTGTTCTTTTTTCCCCAAAGCCTCAGCAACATTTGTTATCAGCTAATTTCTTGATGACAGTTACTCATTCCGGAGTGAGATGAAATCTCAAAGTTATTTTAATTTGCATATCTCAAGTGACCAGTGATGCTGAACATTTCTTCATGTATTTGTTTGCCAGTTGAATATCTTCATCTGAGAACTATGTGTTCATCTCAGATGCCCATTTTTGGAGAGGGTCTTTGAATTTGGGGAGCTTGATGCTTTTCCATTCTTTATATGTTCTGGATATAAGTACTTTGTCTGAGGAGCTGCTGGATAAAATTCTTTCCCATTCTGTGGGTTTTCTTTTCACTCTGTTGGTGATTTCTCTTGAAGTGTAAAAGCTTTTCAACAATATGAGATCCCAGTTGTTGATTTTTGGAAGTGTTTCCCATATAGTTTGCATTTTCTTCTGAATTCTCTGCCTATGTCTCCAAGACTTCTACCTACATTGTCTTCCAGTAGATTAAGTGTTTATCTTTTAATATTTAGATCTTAAATTCATTTAGACTTTAGTTGTGTGCATGGTGACACACATGGATCTAGTTTCAGTCTTCGGCATGTGGAGAGCCAATTTTTGCAACAACATTTATTAACAAGGCTATGCTTCTTCCAGGGAACATATTTAGCCCCTTTTTCAAATATCAAGTGGCTGAGTGACTCTGTAGTTGTGCTTGCATTTTCTAATCTGTACCATTAATTCTCAGGTCTATTTCTTTGCCAGTACCCTGCTGATTTTATCACTGTGGCTTTGTAGTATAGTTCAAGTAGGGAACTGAGATGCCTCCTGTCTTGCCTTTATTGCCCAGAATTGCCTTTGCTATTCTAGGTTTCTTCTGCTTCCAAATGAATTTTAGGAGTGCTTTCTCTAAATGTATGAGGTATGTCAATGGTATTTTGATGGGGATTGTGTTAAATCTATATAACAGTTTGGGATATATGGCCATTTTCACAATGTTGGTTCTTCTTAGCCAAGAGAAAGGAATATCCTTCCATTTTCTAATATCCTGTGCAATCTCCTTTTTTAGCTTAGCATAATTTTCAGCCTATAGGTACTTTAAATTCTTAGGTTGATTTCTAAGTATTTCATTTTTTTACATGTTATTGTGAAGGGTGATATTTCCATAATTTCTCTCTCATTGAGTTTTTTGTTTGTGTACAGGAATGCTATTGATTTTTGAGCATTGACATTGTATCCAGCTACACTATTAAACTTGTTTATTACTTCTAGTAGTCTTTTAATGGAGTTTTTTGGGTCTTCTATATGGAATATCACGTCATCTGCAAATAGTACATTAATACTACAAGACTTGACATCCAAAGAAGAATATAGAATTCATCCAACAGGCCCTGCAGGGGGAAGTCATTTGATTGGCCCACCTCTTGATTGTGGGACCCAGAAACTGAGCAAATATTACCCTTACATTAGGACCAAGAAATACATACTATGAACAGTTGACACTATTAACTTGAAATGGGAAAAATGACAAAAGGAAAAAGCAAAATGCAATCTAAAACACTGAGTACACCAGGAGCAAGTACAGGAGACACTGAAACAGAGGACTTCAAAAGTAACGTACCAGAAACCTCTGAAAAGACAGTGAGTGAAATAAAAAAACAACTCCATGAGGCTATAGAAAAAACAAATTAGAAATACTCTCACATATAAAGATAGAAATAACATTATTAAAGGAGTTGCTGAAAGCAGCTAAAGAACAAATAGAGAAAAAAGTACAGGAGCATGGGAAACTGATTGAAACCTCAAATGAACAATGCAGAAAACATGCAGAATTCATGAAACAAACTCAAAGAGACATCCAAGAAACAAAAAATTCTATTGAAAGCTGGCAAAACCATTTAAATGGAGCTGTGGATAGGATTTCAGACCTTGAGGACAGGATTGCATATAGTGATCTTGAAAGGACAGAACTTTTAAAAATAACAAAGCAACATGAAGTGACAATCCAACAACTTCAAGATGATGCAAGTGAAAAAAATGTAAGATTAATAGGCATCAATGAAGAGGCAGGAGCCAATGCAAATTACATACTGAAAATATTCACACAAGCAATAGAAGAAAATTTATGAAATATGGGGAAAAACTGATATGCAAATAAGTGAGGCATACAAGATGACAAACAGTCACAACCCACATAAAACTACAGACAGACATATAACAATTAAGGCCTCAGATATACAGCATAAAAACAGAACACTAAAAGCTGTTAGACAAAAGATACAGCTCACCTATCAAGGAAATCCCATTAGAATCACAGCAGATTTATCAGCACAAACCCTCAAATCAACAAAAGCCTGGAGTGAGGTATTTCAAGACCTGAAAGGAAATAACTTTCAACCCAGACTGATGTACCCAGCAAAATTTTCATTCAAATTTAATGGAGAAAGAAGACACTTCCATGACAAAGAACAACTGAAGAAATTCATATTCACCAAACCAACCCTAGAAAGAGTGCTGAAAGACACACTACACAGAGATAAAAATGACCACAATCTCCAAAACAACAACAGAAAGAAACCACCAGGTAGGATAAGCAATTAAATAAGGGGAAAAGCAGAAAGCAAACAACTGGGACATTGCATAGCAAAGTCAAGCCAGTACATGTCAGTGATATCCATAAATGGAAATGGCCTCAGTTCACCTATAAAAAGAAATAGGCTGACAGAATGGATGAACAAACATAACCCCACAATATGCTGTATACAAGAAACACATCTGACCCAAAAGGAAACTCATAGATTAAAAGTCAAAGGATGGAAAAGAGTACTCCATGCAACAGGAACCCAGAAAAAAGCAGGGCTAACTTTTCTCATTGCAGACAACATGAGCTTCAAACTGAAAATGTTTAAAAGAGATTAAAAAAAAGGTCACTACATACTCATTAGTGGAAAAATTCAAGAGGAACAACTAACAATACAGGAGCAACCAACTATGTAAGACAGATTCTAATGGACATGGAAAACCCAATACACAAGAACACAATCATAACAGGGGATCTTAACAGCCCATTGTCACAAAGAGATAGATCAATGAGAAAAAAAGACAGTGAAGAAATAACAGAATTGAATCATACCTGTGAGCAATTGGACTTAGTAGATGTTAACAGAGTATTCCACCCAACCACATCAGAATACACATTTTTCTCAGCAGTGCATGGGACATTCTCCAAATTAGACTACATATTATCCCATAAAGCTTACTTAAGTAAATCCAAAGGCATTGAAATCATCCCTTGCATAATATCTAACCATAGTGCACAGAAATTGGAAATTAATGGCAAAAGAAATGGCAAAACCTGCATGAACACATGGAAATTAAATAACAATCTTTTGAACAACCAGTGGGCTGAAGCCATTGCCACACGCAGCGAGCTGAGTTGTAGAACTCCAACACAGACCCGGAAGGGTTTGGGACCATCAATCCCGGCAGCTGGGGGCCTGCCCAACCCCCTTGGTTAAATGGACTGGGCCCCAGAGGTTTTGCGGGTTTGAATGGACTGTGCCTAGTGACCTACATTCAACAATGGGAACCAGACCAGTGGAAGGGGGAGCCAACCTGTCACCGTGTGCCATGAGGTGAGTTGTAGAAAGCCAACACAGACCTGGAAGGGTTTGGGACCATCGATCCCCGAAGCTGGGTGCCTGTCCAGCCCCCTTGGGCCATTGGAGTAGGCTCCAAAGGTTGTGCGGGCTTGAGTGGATGGCACCCAGTGACCTTCATTCAACCAGGGGAGACAGGTCACCAAAGCGGGAGCCAAGCCACTGTAGTGCTGCGAGGGAAAGCTTCAGAAAATTGCTGGAAACTGGAAATACAGGAAAATGACAAAACAAAAGAGCAAAATGCAATCTCAACCCCCCAGCCCATCCGAAGAAATAGGAGCCATGTACATAGAAGAAAATATTACACATACACCTAAAATGTATGAAATGATATCAACTGAAATAAAGAAGCTAGTACAGGAAGCTATGAGGGAACTCAAATCAGAAATATTCTCCCAGGTAAAAGAAGAAATGAGAAAATTAGTGAAAGAAATACTGAATGCATCCAACAAAGGCACAGCTAAACAATTAGAGGAACAAAGTAAAATGATAGAATCCCTGAATGAACAGTTTAAAAGACAAAGAGAATACATTAAACAGATTCAAAGAGATATACAGGAAGTCAAAAACTCTAATGAAAGTTGCAAAAACCATCTCAAAGAAAGTGAAGATAGAATCTCAGACCTCAAAGATAAGATTGCAGCTAGCGAACAGGGAAGGAAAGGTCTTCCAACAATAACAAGAAATCAAGAAATAACAATTCAAAAGCTGCAAGATGATGCAAAGAAAAACAATATAAGATTAATAGGGATAAAAGAAAAAGAAGGGGAAAACACAAAATATATCTAGAGGCTATTTACAGAAGTAATAGCTGAAAACTTCCCAAACATGAATATGGAAACTGACATATGGATTAGTGAGGCATATAGAACTCCAAATAGCCATAACCAAAACAAAACTACACCCAGACATATAATTTTCACCATCCCAGAAATACAACATAAGAACAGAATATTAAATCTGTTAGAGACAGTGCTTGAGTGTCCACTTTGTGTGCTTTAATTTTGTACCTTGAATAACTACTTCGAAAAGAATAATATGTAATATATCCACTAGTGATTTCTTACTGTTTATCTTCTTTTCTTGAAATTCTGTAATATTTCTACCTTTTTCCTGTTTTTTTCTCTTTAAATAAAAAAATTTTAAAAAGCTGTTAGAGAGAAGAGAAGGGTCACCTATAAAGGAAAGCCTATCAGAATCACAGAAGACTTCTCAACACAAACAATGAAGTCAAGTAAAGCATGGAGTGAAGTTTTTCAGATCCTTAAAGAAAACAACTTCAAACCCAGAATGATGTACCTTGCAAAACTGTCTTTCAAAATGGATGGAGAAATAAGATACTTCCATGATGAAGAACAGCTGAAGATCTTCATGATCACCAAACTAAACCTACAAAGAATACTGAAAGGCATTCTAGATACACATAGGAAAAAGAAACCACTAAGCAAGACAGGCAAAAACATACAACATCAGAAAGATAACATTTCAACAATAAACCAATATATGAAACTTATAACCATTAATGCAAATGGCCTCAATTCACCAATTAAAAGAAACAGACTGGCAGAACGGATCAAGAAACAACATCCAACCATATGCTGTCTACAAGAAACCCATCTAACCCAAAAGGAAACTCATAGACTGAAAGTCAAAGGATGGAAAAAGGTACTCATGGGTCCCAAAAGAAGCAGGGGTAGCTATTGTTTTGCAGACAATGGGTACTTCAAACTAAGAATGATCCAAAGAGATAAAGAAGGTCAATACATACTAGTTAGGGGAAAAATTCAAGATGAACAGATAACAATCTTAAATGTCTTTTCTTCTAGTTATAAGAAAACTCTGTCTTTGTCTCTATCTCTCTTTGTCTCTCTTTCTCTTTCTGTCTTTCTCTGTCTTCAGTACTGAGATAGAACCCAAGGCCTCATAAATGTTGGCAAATGTTTTATCAATGAACTATACATTCGATCCATATTATTTTCCTTTTTCTTTTTAAGATGTCTGTAACTCATAATAATTTAACATATACTGTCTTTGTAAATTCATGTGAAATATTTATAAGTGGTGCTGTGGTTTGTATCTAGATATTCCCCTAAAACCTCATGTGCTCATAGGTGGGTCTTTTGGGAGATGATTGGATCATGATCTACAGATGACTTTATAGCTGATATGATGTCACTAGGGGCATGGCCTGGAAAGGTATATCTCCTTTTCTCCTTCTTTAATTGCACACTGCTTCCTGCTGCAAGGCTATAAGCTGTTTCTCCTCTGCCTTGCCACGCTGCCTTGAAGCCAGCCAACTGTAGACTGAAACACACTATGAGCCAAAATAAACTTTTCCTCCTTAACTTTGAGTGTCAGATATTGTGCCCCAGTGATGAGTTTACTCTATGCAAAACTCTCCTTAGAATTCTAAAACTCTTATCGAATCTTCTTACTTTTATATCAATATCTTTTGCATAGGCACTATATGTACCTGAACTTTTAAAACCAGTATATAACTGGGAAAAATTGGTTGTGTAACCAAAGCCTTCCTTGAAATGTCATGTTTAAGATGGATGCTTACTTATTCAGATATGACTAGCCAATTATAAGGAACTATGATCGGCTTTAAAGAGTCAGTGATGACAAAACCCCCTGGGGAAAATTGGCTTAGTACCTCATTTATAGGGTCCCAACCTTAGAGATGATGAAGAAAGTCATATTCTGGAAATCCCAAGAAACTTCAGATAATTTGGGGACCTGAGGAAAATAGTTATTTGTTCAAATTGATAGGTACTGCAGGTGAACCCTTGTGGCAAGAGTTTTTGGCAAGGTTTCCTAGCTTAAGGACAGTGATGGAGTCCAGAACTCATTATTCTGAAATATAGCATCTTGACATTTGAAGAAACAGCAGAAGCAAGAAAGTATTATTGACCTTCTCTCACCCTTCTCCCCTGAAGCAGGCTATAAAAAATTCTCTGAATTTTATCTAAAATAGGTCAAAAGACCTTTATATGAGAGATACCTTCCCTATACCTAAAGGAAATATATATCCTTATCTATGAAGATATAGGAACACAGAGAAGAATCTGAACACAAAGGTCTTGCTAAGTTTCCCCCAATTTATTACCATTTGATTACATCCCTTTGCTCAATCCTACCTTCTCATGGCTGTTCATTTATCAAACTTAAGCACAAAAGTATACAAGTCCTGTTTCTCTGAGTCTTCATTTTTAAAGGTTTTTGACATGTAAAACTTATATCAAATAAACTGTTTGCTTTTTTTTGTTAACTCTTTTATTATAGGTACATCAGCCATGAACCTAGTGATGAAAGAGAAAGCCATTTCTTTGCCCCAACAACAGCAAATAATAAGAAGCTTTAAAAAGTTTAATCTATGATTCCTTATGAAAATTCTCAGCAAATTTAAGAAAGGTCATCACATGATGAGTTAACTATCTTTTTGTACCAATGTAAATAATCAGGCTAACCCTAATGAGACCAGGCTTAACTTATGGTCAAAACTATCTTTCACTGAGGATACTTCTTTTTACAAGTGAATAAATTGCAAAGTATGACTCAATGGAAAAATATTCATTATATCAAGGGCACCTCTGTGGCATATCAGACAGTGATTCTTTGAAAGCTATTGAACAATTCTAAATTGTAAATAACCAATAACAATGTGAAATTATTCTTGCCCACAAGTATTTAAAGTCCATGCTGTCTGTAAAGGGTCAACTGACTTCACTTTCCCTGCTGTTGAAAAACTAGTTCAACCGGTATTTGTGTATTCATTTTTACATTTGTACTTTTGAATTTTTATCATTTCAAATATATCATCTACCTGGTTCTTTATTTATTGGATTTATCTAATTCAATAATTGTCATGAGGCATTTGTTTTGGAGAATTTTCTTTTAACAGTATTGAGGAGAAATGAGCTTTGAAATTCATTTACAAAGTCAGAAGCTATTCAGATATACAAATGTGGGAATGGAGGATTTAGTTCTTAATGATGATTAGTCAAAACAAAATTTTTCCTCTTAGAAAGTATTTAATGATTCATCAAATACAACTTTAATGTGCCTTGAAAGTGTGTCAGGCTGCTAATTAGTAATGAAAATTGGATGTTTGGGAGGTGAGTTTGTTATGTTTATGGTGTGTATGGAACAAGTCTTAAGGTATAATTTGATGGAACACCTTTCATAATTCTAAACAAATATTTACTTACAAATGTAACATATTTGGAGCATGTTCTTAAATTGCTTCTTCTTTTAGTGCTGATGATTGAACCTAAGAACTTATACAGGCTAAGCACATGAACTACTGTAACCAAAAGCAATGGATTCAACCACTGGTGAAAGCAAAGTTGATCAGTATGACCAGGAAGTAAAAGAATGAAGAAAGTTTTATTATTTTTAACAAATAAGAGTAACATGAAGGATAATTTTTTTATTTTTATTTTTTATTTAAAGGGATAAAACAGAAAAAGGAGAGAAATATTACAGAATTTCAAAAAAAGCATAAACAGTAAGAAATCACTAGCAGATAAATTACATATTGCTCTTTTAGAAATAGTAGTTCAACTTACAAAATTAAAGCACATAAAATGGACACTCAAGCAGTGAGACTGCAAACAGATGTGTTCAACAATCAAACAAGAACTAAGAAATATGGGTAACAATCCTGCACACATAAATATGCATGCAGTTATATCTTTCATAGCACTTCCTATTTTCTCTTTTTTACAATAGCAATTATACATTTTTTATTTAAAGAGAAAAAAACAGGAAAAAGTTAGAAATATTACAGAATTTCAAGAAAAGAAGATAAACAGTAAGAAGTCACTAGTTAAAAAATTACATATTGTCCTTTTCAAAAAGTTTTTCAAGTTACAAAATTAAAGCACACAAAGTGAGCACTCAAGCAGTAAGAGTAAAAAAAGATCTGTTCAACAATCCAAGACCCTAGAAAAATGGATATCAGTCCCACACACCTAAATATACATGCACCTATATCTTTTATAGCACTTCCTATTTCCTCTTTTTTTTACAATAGCAATTATACCTTTTTAAAATTTTATTTAAAGAGAAGAAAAAAAGCAAAACAGAAAAAAGGGTAGCAACAATACAGAATTCTAAAAGAAACAAAGAAAAAGGAAAATGAGAAAAAGCCCCACTAAGAAATCAATAGTTTATAAACTACATGCTGTCATCTGGAATGTAGTTGTTAAAGTTACAGAGTTATAGGGTACACAGTAAACATTCGAAACTCAGATTACAAACAGTTCTGCTCAAAGATACAACAAAGATTCAGCAATATGATCATCTACTTTACACACTCAAACATACATGCAGTTATATCCCTTAGTACACTTTCCTTTCCTCTCTTTTTTACATTAGTAATTACACATTTTGGTTTTAATACACTTGTAGTTCTTATATACTTTTTACACTAGAGACACAATATGATATTTATAAATATGTTTCTTATTTATTTCACTAGTGAGGATAGTCTCAGTTGTCTCCATTTACCTATGAAGGCCTCAAGATCATCCATTTTTATAGTTGACTAATATTCCACTATATAAAAATGCCACATCTTTTTCACCCCCTCTGCAGTTGATGGGCATCTTGGTTGTTTCCAGGATTTAGCTAACACAAATTGTGCAGCTATGAAAATGGGTGGAAGTATATCACTATGATATGAGATTTTTCAGTTCTTGCAAAATACCCAAGAGGGAAATAGCTGGATTGAATGTGATTTCCAATCCTAGGCTTCTGAGAATTCCCCATACAGATTTCTATAATGGTTGCACCAGTCTACATTGCCACCAACAGTGGAGCAGTGTTCTTTTTTCCCTGCAGCCTTGCCAACATTTGTTATCAGTTGATTTCTTGATGGCAGCTATTCTTTCCGGAGGGAGGTGGAATCTCAATATTGTTTTAATTTGCATTTCTCGAATGACCAGTGATGGTGAACATTTCTTCATGTATTTTTTGCCATTTCTTTATCTTTCTCTGAGAACTGTGTGTTCATTTCAGATGCCCATTTTTGGAGAGGGTCTTTGAATTTGGGGGGCTTGATATTTTTCAATTCTTTACATGTTCTGGACAGGAGTCCTTTGTCTGAGGGGTTGCTGGTTAAAATTCTTTCCCACTCTGTGGGGGTTTTTTTCACTCTTTATGTGATTTCCTTTGAAGTGAAGATACTTTTCAATAATATGAAATCACATTTGTTGATACTTTGAAGTTTTTCCCATGCAGTTTGTGTTTTATTCATGAATTCTCTGCCTACCCCTATGACTCCAAGACTTCTACCTACCTTGTCTTCCAGGAGATTTAGTTTTTATGTTTTAATATTGAGGTCTTTGATCAATTTAGACTTTAGTTTTGAGCATGGTGATATGCTTGGATATGGTTTCAGTCTTCAGCATGTAGAGAGCCAGTTTTTCCAACACCATTTATTAAAGAGACTATCCTTCTTCCAGTGAACATATTTAGCCCCTTTGTCAAATATCCAGTGGCTGAGTGTCTTTGTAGATATGCTTACATCTTCTAATCTGTTCCATTGATCCTCAGGTCTATTTCTTTGCCAGTACCAAGCTGATTTTATCACTGTGACTTTATAGTACTGTTTCAAGTCAGGAATTGAGATGCCTCCTGCCTTGCTTTTGTTGCCTAGAATTGCCTTTGCTATTCTAGGTTTCTTCTGTTTCCAAATGAATTTTAGTAGTGTTTTCTCTAGATCTGTGAGGTATGTCAATGGTATTTTGATTGGGATTGTGTTAAATATGTATAACAGTTTTGGGAGTACTGCCATTTTCACAATGTTGGTTCTTCCTAACCAAGAGCAAGGAATGTCCTTCCATTTTCTAATATCCTCTTCAATCTCCTTTTTCAGCATAGTACAACTTTCAGCATATAGGTCTTTTACATTTTTAGTTAAGTTGATTCCTAAGTATTTCATTTTTTATGTGTTATTGTAAAGGGTGATATTTCCATAATTTCTTTCTCAGTGAGCTTTTTGTTTGTGTATAGGAATGGTATTGATTTTTGAGCATTGACTTTGTATCCAGCTACACTGCTGAACTTGTTTATTACCTCTAGTAGTCTTTTAATTGAGATTTTTGGGTCTTCTATATAGGGTATCATGTCATCTGCAAATAGTGATAATTTAACTTCTTCCTTTCCTGTCTTACTCCTTTTATTTCTCTCTCTTGTCTGATTGCCCTGGATAGTGTTTGAGAACTATATTAAAAAGGAGTGGTGGTAGTGGACATCCTTGTCTTGTTCCTGATTTTAAAGTGAAAGCTTTCAGTTTTTGTCTATTTAGTATAATTTTGGCTGTTGTTTTGTCATAGATGGTCTTTATAGGGTTGAGGTAGACACCATGTTTTCTGAGTTTCTGAAAGGTTTTTATCATGAACATGTGTTGGACTTTGTCAAAAGCTTTTTCTGCATCTATTGAGATGACCATGTGGGTTTTGTTTTTGGCTCTGTTTATGTGGTGTATTACATTTATTGATTTGCATATGTTAAACCATCCCTGCATTCCTGGAATGAACCCCACTTGGTCATGATGTATAACATTCTTGATGATTCGCTGCATTCTATTTGCCAGTATTTTGTTGAGAATCTTTGCATCAATATTCTTTAGTGAGATTGGCCTATAGTTCTCTTTTTTGGTTGGATCTTTCTCTGTTTTTGGTATCAGAGTAATACTTGCCTCCAGGAATGATTTAGGGAGGATTACTTTCTTCTCAATTTCATTGAAGAGTTTAAGAAGTATTGGCATCAAATTTTCTCTAAATTTCTTGTAAAATTCAGCTGTGTATCCATCAGGTTCTGGGCTTTTCTTTGTTGGTAAGTTTTAATTACATATTCAATTTCAATAGCTGATATTGGGTTGTTCAAAATTGCTATATCTTCTTGATTGAGCTTTGGTAGTTCATATGTTTCTAGAAATCTGTCCATTTCCTCTGTGTTTTCCACTCTATGTGAGCAGAGGTTTTCAAAGTAGATATTCATGATCTTTTGGATTTCCATGGGACCTGTAGTAATTTCTCCCTTTTCAGTTTTTTTTTTTTTTTTTTTTTGTACTGGGATCAAACTCATGACCTTGTGCTTGTAAGGCAGGCACCTAAGCCACTGAGCTAAATCCCCAGCCCCTTTTCAGTTCTTATTGCATGAATTTGTTTTTTTCTTTCTTTCTCTTGACAAGGTTAGCTAGGGGTTTGTCCATTTTTTTATTCTCTCAAAAAAACCAGCTTTTTGATTCATTAATTCTTTACAATTTCCTCTCTTCTATGCTCTTTGGATTTAGTGTGCTCTTCTTGTTCTAGGAGCTTGAGATGGAGAATTATGTTGTTTATTTGTGCTCATTCTGTTTTCTTGATATGACAATTTATTGCTATATATTTCCCTCTTAAGATCACTTTCATTGCATCCCACAGATTACGGTATGTTGTTTCTGTATTTTCATTGAATTGTAGGTATTGTTTTATCTCTTCTTTAATTTCATCTGTAGCCCACTGGTTGTTCAAAAAGTTGTTGTTTAATTTCCATGTATTTATGTAGGTTTTACAATTTCTTTTGCCATTAATTTCTAATTTTAATGTGCTATGGTCAGATATTATGCATGGTATGATTTCAATACCTTTGCATTTACTTAAGAATGTTTCATGGAATAACATATGTTCTATTTAGGAGAATGTCCCATGTGCTGCTGAGAAGAATGTGTATTCTGATGTGTTTGGGTGGAACACTCTGTAAACATCTACTAAGTCCAATTGCTCACAGGCATGATTCAGTTCTGTTATTTCTTTGCTGACTTTTTGTCTAGTTGATTTATCTCTTTGTGACAATGGTCTGTTAAGATCCCTGTTATAATTGTGTTCTTCTGTATTTGGTTTTTCATATCCATTAGTGTCTGTCTTACATAGTTGCTTGCTCCTGTATTTGGTACATATATATTTATAATTGTTAGTTCTTCCTCTTGAACTTTTCCACTAATGAGCATATAGTGACCTTCTCTATATGTTTTAATCATTTTAGGTTTGAAGTTCACATAGTCTGCTATTAGAATTCTTACCCCTGCTTTTTTCTGTGTTCCTGTTGCATGGGGTACTGTTTTTCATCCTTTGGCTTTTAATCTATGAGCTTCCTTTTGGGTCAGATGTGTTTCTTGTATACAGTATATTGTGGGATCCTGTTTCTTGATCCATTCTGTCAGTCTATTTCTTTTTATAGGTGAATTGAGGCCATTTCCATTTATGGATATCATTGATATGTACTGGCTTGATTTTGCCATGTTATGTTCCAGTTGTTTGCTTTATGCTTTTCCCCTTATTTAATTGCTTATCTTACCTGGTGGTTTGTTTCTCTTGTTGTTTTGGAGATTGTGGTCATTTTTATCTCTGTCTAGTATGTCCTTCTGTATTCTTTCTAGGGTTGGTTTGGTGGACATGAATTTCTTCAGTTGTTCTTTGTCATGGAAGTATCTTGTTTCTCCATTATATTTGAATGAAAATGTTGCTGGGTACATCAGTCTGGGTTGAAAGTTGTTTTCTTTCAAGGCTTGAAATACCTCACTCCAAGCTCTTCTTGTCTTGAGGGTTTGTGCTTCAAAGTCTGCTGTGTATCTAATGGGCTTTCCTTGATAAGTGTGTGGTGTCTTTTCTCTAACAGCTTTTATCATTCTGTTTTTATCCTGCATTTCTCAGATCTTAATTATTATGTGTCTTGGTGTAGATTTATGTTGATTGTGACTGTTTGGCATTCTATATGCCTCATTTATCTGCATATCAGTTTCTTTCCCCATGTTTGGGAAATTTTCTGCTATTACTTCTGTGAATATTTTGGCTACCTCATTAGCATTGGCTCCTGCCTCTTCACTGATGCCTATTAGTATTATATTTTTTTCTCTTGGCATCATCTTGAAGCTGTTGGATTGTCACTTCATGCTGATTTGTCATTTTTAAAAGTTCTATCCTTTCATGATCACTGATTGTGATCCTGTCCTCAATGTCCAAAATCCAATCCTCAGCTTCATTTAAGTGGTTTTGCAAGCTTTGAATAGAATTTTTTGTTTCTTGCATGTCTCTTTGAGTTTGTTTCATGAATTCTGCATATTTTCTATATTATTCATTCAAGGTTTCAATCAGTTTCCCATGCCCCTGTACTTTTTTCTCTGTTTCTTCGTTAGCTGTGCTCAGCAACTCCTTTACTAAAGTTGTTATTTCTGTCTTTCCATGGGAGAGTACTTCTAATCTGACTTCCTCTATAGCCTCAATGAGTTTTTTTTTTATTTTGCTCACTATCTTTTCAGATATTCCCAGTGTGTTACTTTTGGGTCCTCTATTTCAATGTCTCCTGAACTTGCTTCTGGTGGACTAGATGTTTGAGATTCCATTTTGCTTTTTTATTTGACCATTTTCACTCTGCCTGATGTTTTCTGTGTGTAGGAGGGAGTCACTCACACTCTTTTCAAACTCACCAAGGCCTTACAGTTAGTTGGAGGGGACTTTACTACTGGCCCTATTTACCTACTCTACACCTCTATTTTAGGGTCATACTCACCACACTGACACACTTAATCCACTGTAGTCCAAGTTTCATTGCCCAAGAGCTAAGTTTCAAGTATTTTATCTGTGCTCAGAATCTGCCAGAGCATGTGGTCAGGGCTTGATGGTGGAATCTGGGTCCTGCTCACTGTTTGGCATTCACTGGGCATTGCCCAGTTGGGTCCAGTCCCTGTGTGTGGCCTGGGGTTGTCTCGGATGCAGTGCATGGTCTTATTGCCTGGGAGCAGGCTCAAAGTCCTTTTCCGTGTGCTGGAATTCTGCCATAGCACGTGGTCAGGGCCCAAGGCTGGAATATGGGTCCTTCTCGCTGCTTGGTGTTCACTGGGCATGACCTGGTTGTGCCCCAGTCCCTGTGTGTGGCCCAGGGTGGTCTCAGACACAGCCTGTGGTCTTACTTCCTGGGAGCAGGCTTAAAGTCCCTTTCCATGCACTGGGATTCCACCAGAGCACACAGTCAGGGCCAAAGGCTGAAATCTGGGTCCTGATTGCTGCTTGGTGGTTGCTGGGGGTGGGACAGTTAGGGCTCCATCCCTGTGTGCATCCCTGGGGTGGTCTAGGATGCAGCATGTGATCTTACCTCTTGGGAGCAAGCTCAGAGTCTTTTTCTGTGCACTGAGATTCCACCAGAGCATGCAGTCAGGGTCAGAGGCTGGAATCTGGGTCCTGCTCACTGCTTGGTATTTGCTGGGCATGGCCCGATTGAGCTTCTGTCCTTGTGTGTGGCCCAGGGTGGTCTGGGATGCAGTGTATGGTCTTATTGCCTGGGAGCAGGCTCAAAGTCCCTTTTCATGTTCTGGGATTCTGCCAGAGTGCACAGTCAGGGCTCGAGGATGGAATCTGGGTCCTGCTCACTGCTTGGCATTCCCAAACATGTATTTTAAAAACTGTGTGCATGTGTGTGTGTGTGTGTATGAAGAGGTAAAAGAGATGTAAGAATGGGATAGAAAATTTAAAAAAATAAATACTTATGAAGTGTCATGTACATGTACTAACACCTCAAAATGAATGTAATCATTATGTACTACAAGCATGTACCAATAAAAATGGACAGTTTTCCCTGGGTCTTTGAGTCTTCATTTCTGAAATCTGCTGTAAAATTTTGGTTAAATAAATCTGGTATGCTTTTCTCTAGCTAAACTTGTCTTTTGTTATAGGGATGTGGGCCATGACCCTTATGATGATGAGAAAATGGATTATATTTTTTATACCTGTCTAACACAATGCAATTGTAATGTAATGTAATACAATAATATTGAGATATAATTTGCCATGAACACACTGAGGAATTATGAAGAATACAGCAAAAATATCAAATAAAGACATTTTATAAGTCTGTATTAGGTCCCACACATCTGGATTTTTATTAAACTATAGGTAATCAATTGAAAACTACTGACTTAGATTAAAGGCCATAGTCTAGTTAACATTTTAAATTACACTCAGAATTATGGCTGATAATATTATACTGATGTTTTCTAACATTGCCACCCAATACAGCCTCAGGGCTCTGGTAAACATAATCACTTATTAGAGAACAAAGATATAGATAAATCTCTAGGAATTCCTCAAGCAACATTGACTTCTGGAAACTTTGGAGATATTTTTATTAAAAACAGCTAAAAGTTGACAATTTTTCCCCATGTTTTTGTTGTTGTTGTCATTTTCAGCAGTTCTGGGATCACAACCAGGGCCTCACAGTAGGCACACATTGTACTATACCCCCACCCTTCATCATCTCTTCTGGTTTGGCAACTCTTCCCATGAAATTCATCAATAGTAATTTATCAAATAAACCTGAGTGTTTCTAACATGTCTTCTTTATAATGTGAAAAAACAAATCTTTGTAATTTTCTGGGAAGGTTTTGTTTTGTTTTAGGATTTGATTTAAAGAAGGCAGTAATCAAAGATTTATCAGAGGAGACTTGAACACTTGATTAGGCTGAGATTGTGGGTGCTGAGAAGCTATATATCATTACCCATTTAACAAAAATGACCATAAAACATTAGATATATGGATCTTAAAGTGACTGAAATGTGTTTTAGCTTTTTTAAAAAGTTAGAATTTTCTGTTCATTTTTTAAAATGCTCAATAAAATGAACATCCGGCATGTAAATATAGGGGAAGAAAAACTTTTTGTGCTACAGACAAAGGCAAACAGTAAATCAAAGAAGCAAGCATATCAACAGTGAGCAAACTGCTAAGATTTTAACACATTTCACAGCTTTTCAGACTCAAGCATAATAAACCAAGGCAACTAAAATTTACTTTCTAAGCTTTGTATTTGTTAGACTTGTTTATATTCTGTAATAAACTGACACTTTAGGGCAGATCCCCTGTAAGGTCAGAACTAAGTTAATAACATTCTAATGCTTTTAACATGCCATACATTCATCATTGCTGCTTCAAATGAATCAATAAATATGCACTTAAATAATTTCAAATTTGATAGACATCAGTAATTACAATCCAGTAAAACTGCAATTACCAACCTCTTCAATATGTTTGAAAACTGAAGAGTTCTGGAAACTCAAATGAAACAATACTATCAACAACTGAAAATCTATCATTGCTTTAAAAAAAACTACCATTTCTTCTAAAATAGCATATTGCAAGTGTATTTCTCTGAAATAATTTCTCTTAACTAGCATCTCAATCAATTATATTCCTTATAACTGTCAACCAAAGTAACTTCTACTTTACAATGAAACTAAGAAAGTGGATAATTAAGAACTGTCTGTGACACACCCACAGTTTAGTGGATTTATACAGCTCATGGATATACATAACACAGCTTCCTATAGGAACACACATTCTTCATCTGCTATGGCAAGCAGAAACACTGAGATGACACCTAGGATTTGAAGGCAGATTTATTTTACGTCAATGGGCATTGATTGGGATCATCCCCAAAATATCAGGCCCCAATCTCTGATGGTCTAGGGCTTATGTGGAATAAGCAAACAGGCAGTACAGAGGCAGAATGGCTTGTCAGTTGGGGATTAGTTCTTACAATATGCATCATGGTGACCAGCTATGCATTACAGAGCTTATCTGTTTCCTAAGAAACAAAAATAGCAGGAACTGTAACCAGGACTATTACCTGGCCAATTAGTAAACTGAAGTATACTGGCTAGGGATGCAGACATCTTTTGCTACATATCCAAAGTCTCAAAGTGGCAAAATTGAACATATCCATTCACATCACCGTCCTTTCTGCAGCATATAAAAATAAGTAGCAAAAGCCAGACATGGTGGCACATGCCTGTAAATCCCAGCACTTGGCAGACTGAGGCAGAAGGATTGTTGCTAGTTCAAGGCCAACCTAGGTTATGTAAGTGAGTTTGAGGCCAGCCTGCACTACATAGTGAGACCCTGGCTCAAGAAAAAAAAGTAACAAATGCATGTAAAGTTAAAATCATGTTTAACAGTCCATGTTTCAGTATTCCAATTTACTTAGAGTCTAAGTAATATATCAATCTAAATTTTGAGTTCCTAAAAATTTTAGAAATTATCTTCAAGGAAAAATATTACAATGTATACCTGCTGTTGCAGTAAAATTTGCCAGAATAATGACTTAATTTGAATAAATGCAAATGTGTGATTTTCACAATCTTAAATACCAAATAGAAATAATGTTGGCTTATTTGGTCAGTAAGTCTCTAAAAGTAAGGAAAAATATACCTAATGGAATAAAGTGTGTATTTATACTTATTTAGCACTGATAAATCAGAGAATATGTAACCATTTTTATTAAACCAAAAATAATAAACCAACCATATTTTCCAAAGACTTCCTTAAATTAAAAAATTGGACTCTTAAACATTTTCTGAGTTAGGTTCTATAAAAAATTGTTTATCCTAAAACATTTAAATTATAAACAGTTCAATTTCTGGGAATTGGAGGGATATTCATGTGATATAAGGGCTTAATTATCTTTATAAGTCAGTCAGAGCTGAGGTCTTCTAATTTGAGGCTTTATAATCTATTACTAATACTACCTGATCTTGGGAAAACATTATACACTCAATAGAAAGATAAAGCCCTTTCTGAATTACAAATGCATAGACACACTAATACAAAAAGTTTAAAGCTTCAATTCTACTATTTCAACCATGTTGCAAGATAAAAGTAGAAACATAAAAATATATTGTGCCAACTGTCAAAGAATTGTTCTCTCTCCCTGTGGACAAGAAATTAATTGACTTAAGCTTGAAATAAACAAAAAGTCTGATAGCCTAGATTTTCTGTTGACTCTCACTTAATGAAGACTAAATTCCTATAAATCATTAACCCATTTACAGAGACTGCCAAATAATCAGCCCATATAACCAAATTTCCAATCATTGCTGCCAGCAATCAGAAATAATTTATCTGCTGGAAACACAATATAGAATTAGTAGAGAAAAAAATTGAGATTCATTCATTATCTTGGTGGAAGACCTCCAAAACTGTCAAAAAAATAATCTTCAAAATAATAAAAGCAAAGTCATTACTTTCATGCAGATATAAAATTAAATATATTAAAGATTTTATGTAATTTAATAAAGCAATTAGGTAAGTGTTACAACTGATTGAAAGGAGAAATTTTTTAAAAGCACAAATTTATATGGAGCAAAAAATGTTGAAATGCATATGCAAATGGAGGTAAGATTGTTTTTTCTACAAAAGTTAAGGAAGTCAGTAGAATCTCTATCAAATAAGAGAGAATTTTCAGATCTTTAGACAAAATTTATTTTGCATTGCTATAGGTTAGCTATAATTTATCCCACAGAATCAGAAACTGATAATCCAAGCTGGGGATTTAGCACAACATATAAGGGCCTGCCTGCCAAGGGCTAGGTTGTGAATTCAGTCCCTGGTACAAAGAAAATAAAAGATGAGAAACTGATAATCCAGAACAGCATCTCTTAGACAACACATAGTTTTCCGTTGAACACATTTTCCCTGCCATCCCCACATAATTTTAGTGCTGGGTACTTGAATATGCTCATATCCAGATACAATCTCATTGTCAGAACTTCCATATCACAATGCAAAGTGAGTATACACTGGATGGTAGAAGTATTCTTTGAAGCCATTCCTGTGTCACGTTGGCTAATAATACCTTAATTACACACAAAATGACTTTGTACAACTCAGCAAGTTATACACCACTAAATTGAAACTAAATGTAACTTGACTTCCTCCCAGGGGAGTCCTCAAAATTCCAACACACAGTTTAACATCGCCTAACATAAAATAAAATGAAGCATAACTACTCTTATGTTTATTATGTAAGGGTGACTTGTACACAAGCACTGCAATAGTTGATCAAATAACTGAGATAGCTATTAAGTGACTAGTGCATGAATAGCATATACAATGAGGACACAAGCTGAACAAAGGAATGATTCACTTGGAGTGGAATGGAGGAAGACAGCAAGAGAAAGTTCATCATGCTACTCAGAATACCATGCAAATTAAAATTTATGATTTTTTGATTTCTGAAATTTTGCATTTGGACTACAGTTTACCCCTCAACTGGAACCATAGAAAATGAAACTACAAAAAGGACTATTGTACTGTACCAGGGACTAGAAAATGCATGTGTCTGAGGAGCCCTTTGAAGCTTTTTATTAGTTTCACATTAAATCCTTTGCTTCTATTCATCTTTTAAAACCCTGACCTTCAGATTTCCCTGATTCCTTGCTATACTTTGTCCCCTCCTATAGTAAATGATTATTAACTTCTTATGTTACTTGTATATCATGTACATTTTAGAATATTGCATTTCTTGTCCTGGGTTACCTCGCTAGATTGTAAACTTCTGAGAATGAATGAAGGAATGAATAAATAATTAAAAAGCATAGAGTTTAGCTTGGTGGTTTCTTAGTCAAGCTCTTTTATGTAGCTGAAGTCAGATAATGGCTGGATATGAGGTTAAATTAAAGGCCTTTTCATTCACAGGTCTGTTACCTAGACTAGAAATACTCATACAGTTGGAGGTTAAAATAATTTGGGGTCCCTCAAACTATCTCCAAGTGATCTATCCATTATATTGGCATTAGGGTAGCTGATCATTTTATAGGATGGCTCAGAGATTCTAAAGTGCATGTCCCAGGAGAGAAAGAAATAAGAAGAAGCTGCATTAAATTATATAATTTAGACTGGAAAGTAACATTGCATCTTATTCATTAGAAGCAAATAACTAAAGCTAGCCTCTATTCCAAGGGAAGGCAACTAGATGCCACCCGTCAGTGGAAAGAAAGTTAAAGAATTTGCAGACATGCTTTCAAGCCCCCTAACTATTACCTTGCTCAATGTCATATGACCCTCATTCCTCATAGGTGGCAGCAGGCTATTCAAATCATTGGACTCCTGACACCATATTAACTGAAAACCTGCTCTTCCCTTAACTATTCAACCAAGCTAATGTATAACCAGCCTTAAGAAAGTAGTTAAGGTTTGAGATGTCAGCACTTTCCACGATTTTGTAGTTCAGTGTAACACAGTAAATCTAGTGTTTTCCTCCTTGCCCAAATCACAACCCATGCAGGCACACAAGGTCCATCAATGTTCAGCTCAGAAAACATCCAGACTTAAGCAAAAAAGTAATTCATTGCACTAATACATGTTGTTCATGTGCATTGCAATAAACATAGGCTTAAAGTGACCAAGTAAGAATGCAAGATTTCAAAGTTCTCAGAAAATACTTAGACATGAATTCAATTTGATTTTTGTTTCCAAGGAGGCCCATTCTGTGTCTTCAGCCTAGGCCTGCCAGAGCCAGTGTACTCTGTACTTTAGCCGGATAAATACTACATCTGTTATTTAATTTAATGCTCCTTCAGACCCCAGCAGGGAAGAAGTTATTCCTCTGTAATGCAGAGTTGAGAAAAATGAGGTTCAGAGAGTTTAGGTGACTGTTTCCTCCAGTTTATACCAGCTGAGCTGAAGAGAAATTCACTTCTGTTTGACTCTGTATTAGTTTCCTGGGGCTGTCTAAAGGAATTACCACAAACTGGGTGACTTAAAATAAGATTCTCTTATTGTCCCACATTCTTGGAGGCCAGAAGTATAAAACCAATGCGTCTGCAAGGTTGTGCTATCTATGAAGGCTCTAGTGAAGAATCCAATCCTTATCTCTTTCAGCTCTTCATGGCTTCAAGTGTGCCTTGGCTTGTGGCTATATCATCCCAATCTCTGCCTCTTGTCTTTTTGAGGACTTCTCTCCTCTCTTGTGTCTATCTGTTTCTTCTCTTCAGTCTCTTATAGGAATGCTTGTCACTGAATTTAAGGCCCACTCATACAACTCAGTATAATCTCCTCATTTTAAGATCCTCAATTATATCTACAAATATACTTTCCCCAAGTAAAATCATACTCACATGTTCTAGGAGTCCAGACACAAACATATTTTTAGGGGTCTGACATTCATTCCATTGCAGAATCATTCCTTCCACTAGCCATTCTGCTAGCCTGTGGCCAGCAGGATGAGATATAGTGGATGTGAAACATCTAGCATAGATCTAACAATGCTGGATGGACCTAGTGTCATGCTTGACTGTACTTCCTACCAGTAATGATGTGGCTCTGGGAAAGTTTGCTAATGTCACTGAACCTTGATTTACATTTTTATAGAGTGAGAATAATAAATGCTTATATCAACATCATTATATTGCTGACAGGATTAAATGAGTAGTTATTATGCTGGATTCTACCTTCAAATGATGCCCATAACTTAGCCATTTTCATCACCTTCCATCAACCACCTGATCCATCATCTCTCACCTAGATTTTTGTCATAGTTTCTCATTAATCTTCATGCTTTTTCCTTTCCCCCCTCTCCTTTACAAAACAGCCAGGGGCATCTTTTTAAAACTATAGGTCATCTTCCACTTGGAGTCCTTTGGTGACTCCCATCTCATTCAGAGTCAAAGCCAAAAACTTTCATGTGTGTCAGACCCTTTACAGTCTGGTCTTACATTACCATTCTAACATTGCTCTTGTTACTCTCCCTTTGCTCATTTTACTCTAGAAACACCAGCTTCCTGATGTTCCTTGACTCTACTAAGTCTACTCCCACCTCAGATCCTTTGCACGTACTGTTTACCTTGATAGCCACATGTATCACTATAGGTCACTCTTTCTCTCTATCCAAGTCTCTAAACAAATACCACCTTATGAGAGAAAACATCTACCTATATAAAGATTATACACTATTGTAAATTGAATTGTATACCTAAAAGTTATTTGTTGGAATTCTAACCTTCAGTACCTGTGAATGTGACTTTTTAAATGCATTCTTGCAGATGTAACTAAGTAAAATGAGGTCATCTTCCATCAGGGTGAGTCATAATCTAATATGACTAGTGTCTTTATAAGAAGAGGAGTGACAGAAACACAAGGGGAAATGCCATGAGACAACAAAGGCCCAAGCTGGAGTTATAACAGCTACAAGCCAAGGAATTCCAAGAATTGTGAATTGTTTGTAAGACCATGGATTGAGAAAGGCATGGAATAGGTTTTCCTCTAGAAACTTCAGTGAAAGCATGACCTTGTCAATACTTGAATTTTAGATGTCTAGACTCCAAAACTGTGAGAAAATAAATGTTGTTTTGAGAAAGTCAGTTTGTAGTAATCTATTATGTCAGTCCTATATATAACTTAACCTCACTTACTGCTTATCTGCTTTATTTTTGTTATATAATTTAACATATTATAAACATATTTCTTATCTATTTTACCAAAACTACAATGTGTAATCCAGAGGAGCAAGGAACTTTTTTCACTGCACTTATGTAACCATGCCTGGTACATAATATGTGCATATCAAATACTTGTTAAGTAAACATATTACTAAATAATGTCAGTAGAGCACTAAGCATGTGCTTAGAATGTAGTAAGCTCTCAGTAAATGATTATTATTGTTGTTCTTTTAACCATTCTCACTAAGCCCCTTTTCCTTATATGAATGCCCCTCTTGACATATAGCTTCCTAACCTATAATCCAAAAGTCTTTATTTGTCTCCAATATACCCTCCTCAAGATGGTAGGATTCACCCAGAGCAATCTGCAGATTGCTGAATTGCAGGTCTGAATCTGTAGATTCAGTGCCATCCCTACCAAAATTCCAGTAGCATTTTTATTTAGTTTTTTAAGAGAATAAAACCAAACAGAATAAAACAGAAAAAGCCAATCAAAACAAAACAATGAAAGTGACACAGGATCTCAAAACAACAGGAAATCAGCAATGGCTACTACAATGCCTCCCATTATGTTCAAAACTGCTGTCCATATAATCAGACATATCAAAATCAAACCAAATAAAACAGAAGAAAATCAATTAAAACAAAGCAATGAACATGATATAGGACTTCAAAAAAAGGAAATAGGAATCTAGTAGCATTTTTCATATAAATAGAAAAATCCAAAAATTTTCATGAAATTATAGAAGACCCCCAAATACCCAAAACAGTATTAACAAGAAAAAACAAAACAAGATGTATCACATGTTTTAATTTCAAAGCACATTACAAAGTTAAAGTCATCAAAAAAGTATAACACTGGCATAAATGCAGATCAATAAAACAGCATAGTGAGCCCGGACATAAATCCAAGACACTATCCTTAACCAGTGGTATTGGAGAAACTGAATATCCACATAGAGAAGAGCAAAATTAGACTATTATCTCACAGCTTACCCCAAAATCACAGCAAAACTTAAATCAATTACAGACTAAACATAATACCTGAAATAGTAAAGTTGCCAGCATGCCAATCAGGGAGGCAAGACAAGCAATGGTGAAAGGCAAGGAAGGTGCTCCTGCATCATGGCCACACCGAAGTTCAAGATTTGTCTTCAGCGGGCTGACAGAAATATTGAGGTTTCATAGAGAATGGAAACAAAGATAGTTAAGGATTTGCATTTCTAGGAGATTTGCCATAATCTGGTTGTTCTTGAGACCCCAGCCTCTGCCCATGAGTCAGCACCATTAGTGAACCAGGAGTAGAGAAAACAAAGGACACATCAGCCAGCATTAAACCGAGTCTGGGAAGCAACACCATGTGTGCATCTCTGCTGGACTGGAACAGCCAGACCCCAGACCCTTCTGGCACACAGGCTGGCAAACAAGAAGTAGCATTTCCCACCCACCCAACCTTTTCCGTAAGTGACCATCTGATCAGGAGAAACAGGCTGTGATGATAGTTATGGAGTTGAAATGCAATTGAATGCCTGTGGTTCACTGGTGTTTCACTAATATTGCAGGTCTAGGGCCAGTGGTCTGACCATTCAGAGGACAGTAGCATGCAGTGTGACATCTAGCAGGGCATCTTCTTCTGAAGGTTGCAGCCATTGTTGATTCTCAATGGTCTTGTTTTGGAAGTCCTATATCATTTCCATTGTTTTGTTGGGTTGGGCTTTACTCTCTTTTGTTTGATTATGTCAAATCTCATTGCAGGAGTAGCTATTTCAATGATAACAAGATACATTATGGTAGCAATTTCAGGTTTACTATAAGCTTGTTTTGAAGTCCTTTATTGCATTTACTGTTTTGTTTTTATTATTTCTATTCTGTTCTGTTCTGTTTGGTTTTTACTATGTCCAAAGTTATCTGCAACTATTTTGAAGAAATTAAAAAGCATTATGGTGACTATTGTTGATTTTGTAATGTTTTTAGGCCTGTACCTCTTACACTGGTTTGTTTTGATTAGTTTTATTCTGTTTTATCCTCCTTAAAATAATAAATAAATGAAATAGTAAAGTTTAAAAAAATAGGGAAAAGTCTCTTTTTGGCAATAATATTTTGGATATGATCTCAAAAGCACAGACAACAAAACCAAAAATAGACAAGTATGATTTATGCAAATTAAAAACTGTACAGAAGAAAAACAAAAACAATCAACAGAGTAAACATATAACTTACAGAATGGAAGAATATATTTCCACGCTATACATTTGTTAAAGAGTTAATATCCAAAATATATAAGGAACTCAAACAACTCAATAACCAAAAAACTTGGCTTAAAAATAAGCAAAGACCTAAGTGGACATTTTTCAAAAGAAAATGTACACATAGTCAATAGGTACATAAAAAACTATCAACCAACAATAATTATAGAGGAAGTTTCAGTCAAAATCACAATGAGATATTACCTATTTTACTTACTTCTCTGTCAATAGGACACAATGCCCAACATTCACAACTTAAAAGAGGAGAGGTTTATTGTGGCTCACAGCTTCAATCCATAGTTGGTTGGCTCCTGGGCAGAAATGGCATAGTAGAAGATCATGGCAGAGACAGCTACTCAACCCATGGCACTCAGGAAACAGAAAGACAAAGGAAGAGTTGGGTCTGAGAATATATCTTATCAAGTCATGTCTCCAGGGATCCATCTCCAATGAAACTCTAACTCCTGTCAGTACATTCATCTTCTGAATCCACTAATGAGTACAGTACTTCCATGATCCAATCAACTTCCACATACATGAGAATTTTGAGGACCATTTTAGATCTAAACCATAATAACACCTAACAGTTGTTATTACCTAAAAGTTGCTATAATGGCTATCATTAAAAAGGCAAAAGTTAGCTGGCAAGAATGTAGAGAAAAAGGAACCTTTGAAAAGGTGACTGGGAATGTAAATTAGTACAGCCATTATGGAAAATAGTATGCAGGGTCCTCAAAAAATTAAAAAATACAACTACAACATGATCCAGTTATCACAATTCTGGGTATGTGCCCAAAGCAAATGAAATTGTATGTCTTTATTTTCAGTGGTAAGAATTAAACCTGGGGCATTACATATTTGTATTCTACCACTAAGCTGTACCCTCTGTTCTAAAATTAGTATTGCCAAAAGATATTTGCATTCCCAGTCATTTCAACATTTTTCACAATAGCTTAGATACAAAATCAACCTAAATAGTGTCCAGCAACTTATGGTCAGACAAAGAAAGTGTGAAAATATGTGTGGGGAGTGTGCATACACATGCACAATGGAAATTTATTTGATTTATAAAATAATAAAGCTCTGTCATTTGCAATAATATGGATGAACTTGGAGTATGTTATGCTAAGTGAAATAAGCCAAGCAGAAGGACAAATGCTACATGATCTTACTTCTATGTTACTTCTCACTGTACATACAGGAAAATGTTATCATTTTTGTATGCGAGGTGGTGGTAGCTTGATAGTGGTAATCACTTTACAATGTATATGTATTTTAGAGCATCACATTATATACCTTAAATATTAAAAGTCTTTGTCAATCAGCTTTTAAGCTGTAAAAAATTAAAATATGGTAGGATTCATTAAAATAATTACCAAGGAAGGTTTGTAATTATTTCCTTTTACTTTATTTCCTCTAATCCTTGACCCACAGAACCTTAAAACTCAATAAATATGAGTCCCAACAGTAATATTCTTATCCATCACTGTCTACCTTTTAAGCAAAATTGCCCCTGGCAGCACAACATGGAACCAACTGTCTTAGATCAGCTTCTCCTAAAAGGAGACTTTAGGATGAGGATGTGAGCAAATGACACAAAAGAAAAGTTCCCAGAAGTCAACAGGAGAGTGGAGAAAGTGGAATGAGAAAGGAGAGAAAACAAGGCAATGGTATATAGTACTTTCATTTGAAATACAAGCCTCAGCCTGATCCCCTAAAGTAAATCTGGAGTGTAAGAGACTCGGTAAACTTTTTTCCACCTGGTGACTAAGGTGCTGGGTCTTACATTCCCACACTGCTCTATCACTGGCTATCTTCCCTGTTGTGAAAGGACTAAAAATGTAAATCCCAGGCACTTCTACAAAGCAATATGCTAGAACCAGTTTGTACTATCTCTCCTGAGGAAATGATTCCCAACTCAGCTCTCATTAGTAGCTCAAAAGCAGCCAAAGTGGATGTCACGGGTTTTAAAGAGCCAGTTTTTTAAATATCTACCAGTACATCACTATTATTACAGGGATAGAAAAGGAAGCAACCTCTTTCCTGCCCATCAGAAAGGGTCATAGCCAGGACCCCTACATAGCACAAATTAACAAGAGGAAAGCACAAGAAGTTTATTTGATCATAGTTTTATTTGACAACGGGTGCCTTGAGAATGAAATTCAGAAGACTCAGAATGAACAACCAATTGTTATGCATAGGATTCATGAAATATGATGATCTGTGTAGAAATATGATTGGACAAAAGCTAATGGTAATATAATGAAGGGAGAAACCCAGCAAAGCCTGGGTAGATTCTTCTTGGACTCTCTATGCAGCATTCTTTCCTTCCAGATATGGAGCAAGATCCCTTCTAGAATTGGGGACTAATATACACAGATGAGGTGACACTTGTGCCCCAGGACAATCTTCTAGAAGTCACAGGTATCTGCCATTAACAGCAAAGCCCTTGGAACCTGGAGATTGGAAACACAGCATTGGTAAAAGAAACAGAAGGGGTCTTGGTGGAATGATAGTAGTGAACAAGACACCAGCACAACTCTACTCTTATTAAATATGAACTCACCCTGAGTTATTTCTTCCCTGAGGGAACAACCAACCAAACAGCCAAGGCTTGATGTGAGCCTATGAAACACCTCCATTACTGAATCTCCAGGCTGAGCTTGGAGATTAAGAAGACTGGATCTCCTCTCCCCTGAACCCTTGTCTACTCTGCAGCTACATTAATTCACAGGTTCAGTGGCACTGAGGAAGAAGGTCTTTCTTCCAAAAGTATATGCATTCCTCTCTGTTCGGTCCTATTCATGACATAGTGTCTGATGCAGAAGACTTCACAATGGCAGTGCCTTGTCCATTAGCAAAGAGGACAAATAGAAATAGAAGTGATTTTCCTCCATGGAGAAGAGAACAAGGAACAATATCCAACCATAGCAGCCATTAACTTACTGGCTGGTGACTAACTCCATTTCCATGGAAACAGAACAGAACAGGAAAAAGAAAGGCTTTTTAGGATAATAGAAGGTTTAGTGTTCTGAGTGGCTTTTTTTAAAGTTAAGCCAGCAAGTTGCCTCTATTCTCTCAGCCCTGACTCCCACATCGCTCTCCAGAGAAGCCAGTGTGCTGCAGAACAGACTGGCAAGAAGACACCTCCCCACTCATGAGGCCTCCTCATCAACCAAGGCCACTGAGCTGGCAGGAGATCATACAATGTCAGTCCTGAAGAGGGAGAGACATAGAGAAGGAAACAAAAACAGTTACCACCATGAGGGAAAAAAGCCATATGCAAAAAGCTGGCTGATTTTTATGTCTTTTGGACTTGAAAAAAATTGTGTTTGAGATTTAGAGAAAAAAAACACATCCTTCACTGAATCATTTCGATATCACAGTAAAGCTTCATATGCTGAGAAACTATAATTCTGTCAATATATTACTTTCTCCTTTCTACTCGGGAAGAAATGGCCAGTCATGGGCCCTTGGAGCACGGGGAAACTCCAAAGGTCAACAGCATCTGTAAGTGTAAGCTCTGTCTCTTGACACCCAGCCTGGGTACATGAAGCTCAGCTTCCCTAGCAACCCAGTCTATCTCCAATTCTCTTCATGCATGTTTCATTGAAAGAAACCATTTTAAGAGAAATGAAGAACCCAGCAGCCCATGCACAACTGCCATGGACAGAAAAAAGTAGGTAATTCAAGCAGAAAGAAACCAAGATAAGTGGTGAGTGAAGTTCTCTCTTTTCAGAAAGTTGTTTGCCTTGGTAACCATAACTCATAGTTTCCATAGTGACAAGTACAGTTGCTAAGGAAACCTAATTTTATAATCAGAGCCTGAAAAAAATAAAAGCTCTGCAGGGATTTTAAGTTTGGGCCCTTAAATTTTACTGGGTGATGGCAGGAGAATCTCAGAATAGCCTCTGAGATGAATGTTCAGCCATGAGTGATTTACAAAGAAAGTACTCCCAGGGAAAAGTGGTAAGAATGCTGAAGAAGAAACCCTGAAAAGATGTGAGTGTTAATAATCTCCCAGCCTTGGCTGATGTTGCAGGAAACTTGGAAGCAAAAACTGCTCTTCAGAGTTTGGTAGACCTGGAGGCAAGAAAGCTAGGCTTTTATAGAAATTCAGCCCCTGTACATCATTGCCTAAGTGTCACCCAAGGGATGTAAATCTTTAAGCAAAACCACAGGAGGAGGGAATCTATACACATGTCATCAGGAAAGAAGGTATAAGAAGGTTCAAGAGGGGCACCAGCAGCATACACTGAAGAAATAGAGTTTTAAAATATGGCCAAGCTGCTTTCTAGACTACAAACTTCCTAATACCACCTCCCTCCCAAGAAATCAGTTTCATTAAGATCTTTCTTAGGTAGCAAAGGCAGGACCAGGGTAAAGCAAAGAGCCACTTTCCTCAGACACAAAATTTAAGGGACACCAAAAAACTCAAGGTAAAAGATAAACATCTAAATTCAGTAATTTTTTTGATACCAGGGATCAAACTTCTAACCTCACTTGCCAGGGAGGTGCTTATGCCACTGAACTAAATCCCTGATCCTTAAATCCAGTATTTTTATTTTTTATTTTAAACAGGATAAAACAGAATAAAGCCAATCAAAACAAACCAATTTCAGAAGAGATATAGGACTTCAAAACATTATAAAATCAACAATAGTCACCATAATGTCTTTTGATGTCTACAGAATAACTGCAGATAACTTTGGACATAGTAAAAATCAAACAGAATGGAATAGAAACAATAAAAACAAAACAATGAATGCCATAAAGGATTTCAAAACAAATCAATAGTAAATTCAAAATTGTTACCATAATAATCTTGCCATCCTTGAAATAGCTTCTCCTGCCATCAGATTTAATATAATCAAACAAAACAAATGAGAATAAAACCCAACCCACCCAAAAAAAACAATGAAAATGATAAAGGACCTCAAAACAAGACTATAGGGACTCAACAATGGCTAGAACCCTCAGAAGGAGATTCCCCTCTAGATGCCACACTGCGTACTGCTATCCTCTGAACCTATGATCAGACCACTGGCCCTAAACCTGCAATGTTAGTGAAACACCAAAGCACCACAGACATCCAACTGCATTTCACCTCCATAACTATCATCACAGCCTGTGTTTCTCCATATAAGCCAGTCAGTTATGGGGGGTGGTACTTCTTTGCCAGCCCACACCAGAAGGGACTTGGGTCCAACTGTTGCTAGTCTGGCAGTAGCCAGTGCACAGCACTGGTTCCCAGCTTGGGCTTGTTTGCTGATGTGGCATTGTTCTCTCTCCCTCCAGTTCACAAATAGTGCTGACTCAAGGGGAGGGGCTTGGGTCTAGCTGTTCTCAGTCCAGCAGCATCCCACACATGGTTATGCTTCCCAGACTAATCCAGTATTTTTAAAGATCAAAAAAAGTGCAAATTAATCTCTAATCAAAAAAGCAATATGTAAATAAAAAACACCTGCCCTTGCCTCCCCCCTTAATTCTGACCCTTCTTCATTCTTTATTGATAAATATAAGAGGCTATCTCACTGGGGATAGTTTGGCAACTTATTTTATTGTGCATTTTGATGTGTTGGGGTTGGAACCCAGGGTATTGTCCATGCTAAGCAAGTAGTGCACCACTGAGCAGCACTGCCAGATCAATTTGCTTTTTAAAACATAGTACATTGGAAGATGATGCGTCTTGATTGCTAAGCGTTTTTTTTGCCTCCTTACATTTTGCACTTGAGGCAAGTGTCTAAGTACCTGAGAAATAGGCAGCATGCAAGAATTCTGATCTTGTGACAACTACCATCCCAAGCACATGCACAAATACACTTTTAAATCTCTCTTCTTTCCCAATCTCCAATCCAAATCTACAATCATTAGGTATTAAATTTTTTAAAAAATACCTTTCCCATTAAGCAAATAAATACACTTTTTGTACAGCATAATCTTCCAGTTTCTGGGAAGGTCCATGTTTTAATTACTTTTGTTGTTGCTGAGAGAAAATACCCAATGCCCAAAGTTAAATGAGAAAAGGTCTATTTTAGCTCACAGTTGGTAGAGGTTACAGTCCATACTCAACAGGCTCCAAGCAGGGCAGCACGGCAGAGGGAAATCACAGAAAAGAAACAGTTCATGGTGTGGCAGACAGAAAGCAGCAAGTAGCAGAAGCAAAACTATTGTCACTCTCTCCCTTTATATTCCATACAGGCTACAAACTTATTGATTGGTAACACCCATGCCCAAGGTGGGGCTTCCATTATCTACTCTCTTAATCTCAGCACTATATCCTCAACCTGTATGCACCCTTAATCCACATTCACACACCCTAATCCAGCCATTTTTGAAACTCCCCACCTATTATGAGGCTTTGAGGGGATATCTAGGTTTTTTCCCAGCATCTTATGATGATATAATCCAACAACTTCTATTAAATGTATTTTTAAACTATATTTAAATTGGTTATCATTAAAAGACTAAACTTTCTGTGTCTAAAACCAAGGTTTTCTTAAGATATAAATAGGAAGATATGAAGATGCCGTTGGTTAAATTCACAAAACTACATTAAAAAACAAAGATTCTATATTTTACTAAGATAGATTCTTGTTTTCCATTGTTAGACTTTTGGCTACTAAAAACTGAGTTTTACAGTTAATGATTAAATAAATAGTTTGCAACATGTTTTCAATAATCAGTTTATGATTGTTTAAACAATTATTATCTTAGTTCACAATACAACCTATATATTTGAGACTAGAGATATATTTAAAAACAAGAAATTCTGTAAGGTTTAAATTTAAATTTATAGATTAATACTACATGAATTTAAGACATACAAAGTAACTAATAGGTGGTCATTCTGATACATTATATACCTAGACCTTAAACATGTAAAATGATCAAAATTTGACATCTATTTGTGCTTGGTCCAGCCGTATAAAACTTGAGGTACACCTACTGGCTTTGATTAAATAAACATTTTGTTTTTATATAAATGAGATACACTTGTATATTTGACAGTAAGCCTATTTGTGTTCAGTAAACTGTTTCCTAAACTTACAAGAACTTTAAAGATATTTCTTAACTATGGTCAGTGCAGTTGCACTCTATAAAGTTGTTAAATGAATCTGCCTTAAGTGTAAAAACTAAGTAAATGTATACAAAGATTTGCTAAACTCAAAGTATATTAAATATATTAGTGTTTTATGAGAGCACAGGACTTGAAGATATAAAATTCAAAAACTATCATCTTATATTGGTGACTTCCAGGCTAAAATTGTTTATGACAATAAATGTATTTTACAATTTTTATATATTTGTTATAACAGTATATAATTTGTAGTTGCTAAGTGATATCTCCAGACTTTTAAAACCACTCTGTGAGTTCCTTGCATGTATCTCAGGTCCCTAAATATAAAGATCCTTAGAAACTTTTGAATAAAGTCTAGCTGTCGTATACAACTCCTTTTTCCTCCTTTCCTGATCTGTTCACAAAGATTAGGGTAGTTATGTACCAGGAACAAAAATGATTGTTCCTGATATGACAAATTTCTGTGTGACTGCCAAGACTATCTAGACAAGACATAGTAGAAAATGAGACAGTCTATGGCCTGACCTCAGTTAGGGGTGGGCTACACATATGGTCTAACCCTAAAATAAGGCTCATAAAGCCTGGCATTGGTGACCTACACAGGATGCTGCTTTTTCTCTCTTTTTTTAGCTTTTTTTATTTAAAGAGGAAAAAAACAGAAAATGTAGAAATATTACAGAATTTCAAGAAAAGAAGATAAACAGTAAGAAATCACTAGGTGATAAATTACACACTGTTTTATTAGAAATAGTTATTCAATTTACAAAATTAAAGCACACAAAGTGGATACTCAAGCAGTGAGAGTGAAAACAGATCTGTACAACAATCCAACAAGAACCTAGAAATATGGTCATCAATCCCACACACATAAACATACATGCAGCTATATTTTTTATAGTGCTTCCTATTTCCTCTTTTTTAACAATAGCAATTATACATTTTTAAAATTTTATTTAAAGAGAAGAAAAAAAGCAAAACAGAAAAAAAGCTAGCAACAATACAGAATTCTAAAAGAAAGAAAGAAAAAGGAAAATGATAAAAAGCCCCACTAAGAAATCAGTAATATACATATTACATACTGTCATCCTGGATGTAGTTGTTCAAGTTACAAAGTTTAAGGGTGCATAGGAAACACTCAAAAACTCAGACTACAAACAGTTCTACTCAAAGATCCAAAACACATTCAGCAATATGGTCATCTATTTTACACACTCAAATATACATGCAGTTATATCCCTTAGAGCACTTTCTTTTCCTCCCTTTTTTACAATAGCAATTACCCATTTTGGTTTTATTACACTTGTAGTACTTAATTACTTTTCACACTAGAGACACAATATGATATTTATAAATATGATACTCATTTATTTCACTAATGAGGATAGTCTCAAGTTGTCTCCATTTGCCTATGAAGGCCTCAAGATTGTCCTTTTTTATATCTGAGTAATATTCCATTGTATAAAAATGCCACATATTTTTCATCCACTCTGTAGTTGATGGGCATCTTGTTTCTTTCCAGGATTTAGCTAACACAAATTATGCTACTATGAACATGAGTTCACATACATCACTGTGATATGAACTTCTCAGTTCTTTGGGGAAAATACCCGGGAGGGGAATAGCTGGATTGAATTCTCCATATAGATTTCCATAATGGTTGCACCAGTCTACATTCCCACCAACAGTGGAGCAGTGTTCCTTTTTCCCCACAGCCTCATCAACATTTGTTATCAGTTGATTTCTTGATGGCAGCTATTCTTTCTGGAGTGAGGTGGAGTCTCCATGCTGTTTTAATTTGCATTTCTCGAATGACCAGGGATGGTGAACATGTCTTCATGTATTTATTTGCCATTTGTATATCTTTCTCTGAGAACTATGTGTTCATTTTAGATGCTCATTTTTGGAGAGGGTCTTTGAGTTTGGGGAGATTGATGTTTTTCAGTTCTTCATATGTTCTAGACACAAGTCCTTTGTCTGAGGGGTTGCTGGCTAAAATTGTTTCCCTGTCTGTGGGTATTCTTTTCACTCTGTTAGTGATTTTTCCTTTGAAGTGCAGAAACATTTCAATAATATGGGATCCAATTTGTTGATTCTTTGAAGTGTTTCCAGTACAGTTTGCATTTTGTTTATGAATTTTCTGCCTACCCCTATGTCTCCAAGACTTCTACCTACCTTGCCTTCCAGTACATTTAGTGTTTCTCTTTTGATATTGAGGTCTTTTATCCATTTAGACATTAGTTTTGTGCATAGTGATAGGCTTGGATCTAGTTTCAGTCTTCAGCATGTAGAGAGCCAAATTTTCCAACACCATTTCTTAAAGAGACTGTCCTTCCTCCAGTGGACATATTTAGCCCCTTTGTCAAATGTCAGGTGGCTGAGTCTCTGTATTTGTGCTTGCATCTTCTAATCTGTTCCATTGATCCTCAGGTCTATTTCTTTGCCAGTACCATGCCAATTTTATCACTGTGGCTTTATAGTACTCGAAGTCAGGAACTGAGATGCCTCCTGCCTTGCTTTTGTTGCTTAGAACTGCCTTTGCTATTCTAGGTTTCTTCTGTTTCCGAATTAATTTTAGGAGTGTTTTCCCTAGATCTGTGAGGTATGTCAATGGTATTTTGATTGGGATTGCATTAAATATGTATAACAGTTTTGGGAGTACTGCCATTTTCACAATGTTGGTTCTTCCTAACCAAGAGCAAGTAATGTCCTTCCATTTTCTAATATCCAATTCAATCTCCTTTTTCAGTGTAATATAATTTTCAGCATATAGGTCTTTTACATTTTTAGTTAAGTTGATTCCTAAGCATCTCATTTTTTTTTGCATGTTACTGTAAAGGGTGATATTACCATAATTTCTCTCTCAGTGAGGCTTTGGTTTGTATACAGGAATGCTATTGATTTTTGCACATTGACTTTGTATCCAGCTACACTACTGAACTTGCTTATTATTTCTAGCAGTCTTTTAATGGAGTTTTTTGGATCTGCTATGTAAAGTATCATGTCATCTGCAAATAGTGATAATTTAACTTCTTCCTTTCCTATCTTTACTCCTTTTATTTCACTCTCTTGTCTGATTGCCCTGGCTAGTGTTTGCAGAACTATGTTGAAAAGGAGTGGTGAGAGTGGACATCCTTGTCTTGTTCCTGATTTTAAAGTGAAAGATTTCTGTTTTTGTCCAATTAGTATAATGTTGGTTGTTGGTTTCTCATAGATGGCCTTTATAAGGTTGAAGTAGACACCGTGTATTCTGAGTTTCTGCAGGGTTTTTATCATGAACCTGTGTTGGACTTTGTTGAAAGCTTTTTCTGCATCAATTGAGATGACCTGTGGTTTTTGTTTTTGGCACTGGTGATGTCATTTATTACATTTACTGATTTGCATATGTTAAATCATCCCTGCATTCCTGGAATGAACCCCACTTGGTCATGATGCATAATCTTCTTATTGATTGGCTGCATTCTATTTCCAGTATTTTGTTGAGAATATTTACATCATTGTTCATTAGTGAGATTGGCCTATAGTTCTCTTTTTTGGTTGCATCTTTCTATGGGTTTGGTGTCAGAGTAATACTTGCCTCCAGGAATGATTTAGGGAGGATTGCTTTTTTCTCAATTTCATTGAAGAGTTTCAGGACTACTGGCATCAAATCTTCTCTAAATTTCTTGTAGAATTCAGCTGTGAATCCATCAGGACCTGGACTTTTCTTTGTTGGTAAGTTGTTAATTACATTTTCAATTTCAATGGCTGATATTGGGTTGTTCAAAATTGCTATATCTTCTTGGTTGAGCTTTGGTAGTTCATATGCTTCTAGAAATCTGTGCATTTCCTCTGTGTTTTTCACTCTATGTGAGTAGAGATTTTCAAAGTAAGTATTCATGATCTTTTGAATTTCCATGGGACCTGTAGTAATTTCTCCCTTTTCAGTTGTTATTACATGAATTGTGTTTTTTCTCTCTTTCTCTTGATGAGGTTAGCTAGTGGTTTGTCAATTTTGTTTATTCCCTCAAAAAACCAGCTTTTCAATTCATTAATTCTTTGTATTAATTTTTTGTTTCAATTGCATTGACTTCTGCTCTAAACTTTACAATTTCCTCTCTTGTATGAGCTTTGGGTTTAGCTTGTTCTTCTTTTTCTAGAGGCTTGAGATGGAGCATTAGGTTGTTTATTTGTGCTCATTATGTTTTATTGATATGACAATTTATTGCTATATATTTCCCTCTTAAGACCGCTTTCATTGCATCCCACAGATTACAGTATGTGGTTTCTATATTTTGATTGAATTGTAGGTATTGTTTTATTTCTTTTTTAATTTCATCTGCAGCCCACTGGTTGTTCAAAAGGCTGTTATTTAATTTCCATGTATTTATGTAGGTTTTATAACTTCTTTTGCCATTAGTTTCCAATTTCAGTGCACTATGGTCAGATTCTATGCATGGTATGATTTCAATACCTTTGCATTTACTTAAGACTGTTTTATGGGATAATATATGGTCTATTTTGGAGAATGTCCCATGTGCAGCTGAGAAGAATGTGCATTCTGATGTGGTTGGGCAGAATACTCTGTAAACATCTACTAAGTCCAATTGCTCATAGGTATGATTCAATTCTGTTATTTCTTCACTGATTTTTTGTCTAGTTGATCTATCTCTTTGTGACAATGTGCTGTTAAGATCTCCTGTTATAACTGTGTTCTTGTATATTTGGTTTTTCATGTCCATTAGTATCTGTCTTATATAGTTGGGTCCTCCTGTATTTGGCGCATATATATTCATAATTGTTAGTTCTTCCTCTTGAATTTTACCACTAATAAGTATGTAGTGACCTTCTCTATCTCTTTTAATCATTTTAGGTTTGAAGTTCACATTGTCTGCAAATAGAATAGCTAACCCCTCTTTTTTCTGGTTTCCTGTTTCATTGAATACTGTTTTCCATCCTTTAACTTTTAATCTATGAGTTTCCTTTTGGGTCAGATGTGTTTCTTGTGTACAGCATATTTTGGGGTGTGTTTCTTGATCAATTCTGTCAATCTATTTCTTTTTATAGGTGAATTGAGGCCATTTATATTTATGGATAGCACTGATATATACTGGCTCGACTTTGCCATGCTATGTTCCAGTTGTTTCTTTTTGCTTTTCCTCTTATTTAATTGCTTATCCTACCTGGTGGTTTCTTCCTGTTGTTGTTTTGGGGATTGTGGTCATTTTTATCTCTGTCTAGTATGTCCTTCCACACTCTTTCTAGGGTTAGTTTGGTGGACATCAATTTCTTCAGTTGTTCTTTGTCATGGAAGTATCTTGTTTCTCCATTAAATTTGAATGAAAGTTTTGCTGGGTACATCAGTCTGGGTTGAAGGTCGTTTTCTTTCAGGGCTTGAAATACCTCATTCCAAGATCTTCTTGACTTGAGGGTTTGTGCTGAAAAGTCTGCCATAATTCTAATGGGCTTTCCCTGATATGTGAGTTGTGTCTTTTCTCTGACAGCTTTTAATATTCTGTTTTTATGCTGTATGTCTGAGATCTTAATTATTATGTGTCTGGGTATGAATTGATGTTGATTGTGACTTTTGGTGTTCTATATGCCTCACTTATCTGCATATCAGATCCTTTCCCCATGTTTGGGAAATTTTCTGCTATTATTTCTGTAAATACTTTACGTATGTCATTTGCCTGGACTCCTGTATCTTCTCTAATGCCCATTATTCTTATATTGTTTCTCTTGGCATTATCATGAAGCTTCTGCATTGTCATTTCATGCTGCTTTGTTATTTTTAAAAGTTCTATCCTTTCCTGATCACTAATTGTGATCCTGTCCCCAAGGTCTGAAATCCTATCCTCAGCTTCCTTTAGGCAATTTTGCATGCTTTCAATAGAATTTTTTGTTTCTTGGATGTCTCTTTGAGTTTGTTTCATGAATTCTGCTTGTTTTCTATATTGTTCATTCAAAGTTTCAATCAGTTTCCCATGCTCATGTACTTTTTTCTCTGGATCTTCTTTAGCTACATTCAGCAACTACTTTACTAAAGTTGTTATTTCTATCTTTACATGGGAGACTACTTCTAATTTGATTTCCTCCATTGCCTGATGGAGTTGTTTTGGTCTTTTTTACTTCACTCATTATCTTTTCAGAGATTCCCAGTGTGTTACTTTTGGGGTCCTCTATTTCAATGTCTCCTATACTTGCTTCTGGTAAAGTATATATTTGAGACTGTATTGTGCTTTTTCGTTTTGTCATTTTCACTCTGCCTGATGTTTTCTATGTATAGGAGGGGATCACACACATTCTTTTCAGACACACAAAAGCCTTACATTTAGTTAGAGAGGGTTTTACTATTGGCCCTATTTATCCCCTGTACACCTTTATTTTAGGGGTATACTCACTACACTGACACAGTTAATCCACTGAAGTCCAAGTTTTGCCACCTAGGAGCAAAGTTCCAAATTTTTCACACCAACTGGAGCCTGCTGAGGTCTTCTGATGTTCCAGGTGGGAAGGCGATACCAGCTGAAGCAGTCCAGGGCAGTTTCCATTCTTGAGGTGGCCTCCTCGATGTTCCCAGTGGCAGGGCAGGCCCTTGGGGAAGTTCCAGGCAGCCTAAGCCTGAGGTGGGCTTCTGCTAAGTTCCTGGTGGCAGGGCAGGTGGTCCACGGTGGAGATTCCAGGCAGCTTAACCCTGATGTGGGCTTTAGCTAAGTTCCTGGTGGCAGGGTGGGCCCTCAGGGGAGGTTGCAGGAAGCTTACCCTTGATGCTAAGTTCCCAGTGGCAGAGTGGGCCCACGGTGGAGTTTCCAGGCAGCTTAAGCCTGATTCAGGCTTCAGCTATCTCTATTTTTTATTTTCTTTCTCACTTTATCTATTTCCATATGTACACAAAGGTAATCTTAATGACATACAGTAAATCTTGAATAATCATGGATAGCTCATTATCTTCCCCCAAAATTTTAGGTTTTATAAACTTGGGGCCAGTTTAAGATGGAGGGTTTTAAAAAACTAATTTTTCTACAAATGTAGGTTACAGAGTAAAGAGACAAAACTTCAACTTGGCTTCATAATAAAGAGAGATGATGAACAAATATCTGATCTGATAATCTATAGCTCTTCTCTGTAATAAGTTATCTTGTACTAAAATGGAAATTTAAATATACTTTTAGAGCTAAAAATACCCAATGTTTCTAACTTAATAATGTCAGCATAATTGTTATGCTGAAATGTTGTTTGCTCTTGATTTCAGAATTTCCCTATAAAACATTATAACTGTTATTTGTTAGCATTCTGTAGGAATTGTACTTCTAAGACAACCATGGAAAGAATAACAGTTTGGAAAGAATAACAGTTTTCTAGCAATACTTCATATTTTAGAATGCTTGGTATCTGGATAAGATTATGAAAGTTAAGCCCACTGCTCCTACTTGATGCATCTGATCTCCTGGGTGTTCAACAACTGAGACTTGAAGACCAAATCTAAAAAAAATTAACTGGGCTAAGTAAGAGGACAGCCAATACTTTTGTCCTGCTCCTCTAAGGTCAACAAGTACCCAGGAGAGGAAAGGAACTCTCTACAGGATCCTATAACTCTGACAAGTCACTCAGCCTCCTGAGCAGGGAGATTGTTGGATCTCAAAGGACAAGAACCACCCAATAGATATTGTACTAAAGAGACAGTCCTCAAACAGGGAAATATCTCTGATGTTTCCAAGGAAAGTCATATGGTCAAGTAAGACTGTGACTTATCCTGGCAGATGGTATTGATAAAGGAGATAAGAGACTCCACACAAAGTCCCAAAAGTAATCCCCAAGGAGCCTTAACTGACCTTGACATATATAGCAAGAGGTTAATTTTGACTGACACATGTCTTGCTTTCACTTTGTCCTAAACACCCAAAAGAAAAGCATAGCTGAAAATATTTTTAAAAATAATAGTAATATAGGTTAGAAATACAAAGAGGGCTTTAATTCCTACACTGACCCCTGCTAGCCAACTCCAGATACACCTGTAGCTTATTACAATTATGATTCAGTGAGGCTAGAAAGCCACAGTGATGGCTGCATAAGCTCAGAAAAAAATTTAAAATTCCTTAGCTAAAGTTGCCATTTAAAACCACAGAGCCCTTGATCTTCCTATTGCCAAGACTAGAGGAACTTGAGCACTCATAAATGAAATTTGTTGTCTTTAGATAAATAATTCACTTCAGTTAGAAAAAGATCTTAAAAGAACAAAGAAAATATTAGACTTTCAGATAACTACCTGACCCCAAAGAAATAGCTCACTAGCTGTATATAAACCACTGACCTTGAGCACCTCCTTCACATCCTCCCTTGAAGATCTTTTCAGCTAGAGAGAGTATTTTTGTTGTAACAAATTATATTCAGTTCATTCTCAACTACTGTCTATCAACTTCATTCTTAATCACTCTCAGAAGAAGAGCCCAGAGGGAGGAGAAAATTGGTAATACCAATATCTGGAGCTTCAGCTGAAAAGGCTCAAAATCTTGGGGTGACTTGGCAATGAAATGAAATATCAGGTTATCTGTCATCCAGAGCACCTCCTCATGGCCTATGTGATCTCTTTACATAAGCTTGTTCAGGTTTCTTACCCTAGGAGCATGACCTTTTGTACCAAGAGTGAGCATCCCAGGAGACTCAGATGTAAGCATAAAGCCTTGGAAGTGATACAGTATCATTTTCTCTAGACTCTACTGGTTGAGGCAGGCAAAAAGGTACACCCAGATTCAAGGGTAAGGTAAAGAGACTCCTTTGTGGCAGAGTGAAAAAGATACAGAAGAACATGAGGGATGAAGATGGAGGTTGAGTATCTGTAATCCCAAAATCCAAAATGCTCCAAAATCCAAAATTTTTTTAATGCCAATGTAACACTTCAAGTAGAAAACTCAACATTTTAACTCATGCGACAAGGCAGTCAAAATGCAAGCACACTAAAAATATTATCTAAAATTATCTTCAGGCTATTTGTACAACATATACACAAAACACAAATGAATTTTGTTTGGACTTGGAAACTATCATCAACATATTTCATTATGTATACTGAAAATATTCCAAAATATCAAAGAAAGAAAGAGAGAGAGAGAGAGAGAGATCTGAAGCATTACTAATGCCAAGTGTTTCAAGTAAAATATATCAAACCTATACTGTTTCACACAACTTTGTAATGTGCACCATGCCACAGCCACACAAGAAACAGGTCATCACCAGAAAAAATAAAAAGGAATCTGTGGAGCCTCCCATGCTAATTGTGGTTCCCACCCTCTGTGAAGCTCCTGGGGATGGAATGGGGCTGACGTATAAGTGCTGAGAAGTGACCCAGGAATAGAAATTTCTAGACAGGAGGAGGTACCTGCACTCCTGAGAGCCCTTATGCTGGTTCTAGGTACTTGACTGTGATGTGAGAATGGGGAACAATTTTTTTTTCAATGCACGGTATTGAAACTAGGACCTTTACACTGACTGTTATGGAAATCCTAGTAAAGGGATCTAAAATTCGGCATCCTGTGTCCCCATCCTTTAAAAATTTTTTTTTAATTTTGAGACAGGATCTTGCTAAGTTGTTAAAATGCCCAGTCTGGGCTCAAATTTGTGATCATCCTGTGATTACTATCATATCTGGCTCCAAATTTTGTTTGGGTGGGTGGGTGGGTTTAGTTGTTTGAGTTAGTTTCTTTGTTTCTTTGTATTTTGGTACTGGAGATTAAACTCAGAATCTTTTCACTGACTATTATAGTTTGTGTCTAGATGTCTCCCCAGAGCCTCATGCAGTCATAGGTGGGGCTTGTTCAGAGGTGCCTGGATTAAGAATGTGTGATACTGGGATTGATTCATGATGAAATGTTAGGATTAATGGAACTAGGATTAAGGATGTGAGTGCTACCCACCCTAAGTAGCCTGGATAAAATATAGGGAAAGAGTTGTGGTCAACCATAGTTGCTTTGTTACCTTCTGCCTGCCATGAACTGTCTCTGCTCTGCAATGCTTGTCTGCCACCCTGCTTTGGAGCCAGCCAATTATAGACTGACCTCTACAAACTGAGTCATATAAACCTTTTCTCCTTTAATTTGTGGGTGTTGAGTATTCTGTCTCAGCAGTGAGAAAAGTAACTAAGACAGAATTTAGTACAAGAGGAGTGGGGTCATTGCAATGACTTTACCTGACCATATGGTTTAGGACTTTGAAACTGGTTTGTGGAAAAGGGAACAGTTAGGAAAGGTTTGGAAGCATCAGCTGAAAAAAAGTAGAGCTACAATTCCTCAGGCTGTTTTGTATGGGAGATTCTGGTCAGAGCGCAGAGGTCCAAAAGGTTGATAGAAATCCTGCTGGTAAAGACCAGGTTTGAGAGTTTTGTGCTGGGAAGAAGGACTGCATTGACTGCTGGATTCCAGATAATACATTATAGCTTGGCAGAAATTTTGTCTGCATTTTGCTCATGTCGGAGACTTTGCTTGAGACTAAGATTAAGGGTAGATTAATTAATCTTGCATAAGAAATTTCAAAAAAGTCAAATGTCGAGGCTGTGGCATGGCTATTGTTGAAGCCTCTTAGCCAGATTTACATTGCAAATCAAGAGCAAGGAGCCCTGCCAAATGTTTTAAAGTGTTGTGAGTTTGGCCATATGGGAAGCTCCAGTAAAGTTGTGTTATGGTTTGTGTTTGGATGGTCCCCCCAAGCCTCATGCAATCATAAACAAGACGGAATCTAGCATTTGTAATTAGTTTGTTATCTAGCACTGGGACCAATGATATGAGTGCTACACCCACCCAGGGGTGGAGCCAACATACAGTGTAAACGCTGTTTGTGGTGGCCACGAACAGCTGCTCTGCCATGCCACTTTGCTGCTTGGAACCAAGTGAATATGGACTGAAACCCCCAAAACTGTCAGAAATAAACCTTCCTTTGTTTCATTTTGAGTGTCAAGTACTTTTTCACAACAATGAGGGAAAAATAACTAAGACAAGCTATGACTGAAAAATTAGAGCAAAGGAGATGTCTATTGCTGAGAAGGAAGTCCTAAGAAGAAACAGGAGAATAGAAAAGATGGCCTGAGGACATCATGAAAAGTAGCAGGACTCTACCCTTTGCAGCTTCAAAATTGCAAAAATGAAAGGTTTTGCTTTGACAAGAGAACCCAGAGCATCATGTTCCAGAATGGCTGCAGCCAAGGAAAGTTGTTTCTTGGTATTTGATTCATAAGAACTGGACTTCATAGCCAAGAGAAACAGAAGCCTGGCTACTGCTCCAGCTGGCAGAAGACCTTGGCATCATCCATGTAGTTCTGGTTTTAGATACATGCATATTGCAAGAGTTGTCACCCAGATTTTAGAAGAAGAATTTGGAGGCCAGGTGGTGTGCCCCTGAGAGGGCAATGTGCAAAGTTATGAGTGTGAAGCCAAAAGTGCAGTGGACATCCTAGAAATTTGGAGAAGCCAGGAAAGTGGCTCATCCAAGAAAAGTTTCAAGGAGTGAACAAAGACAACCAAAGAAAGAAACTATGGGAGCTACAACCACTAGAAGGCTTGTAAGGGAGGAGCTGTCCAATCCCTTTGGAGTTCAGCACTTTCCAGAGATTTCTGAGGATGCTGGAAATGGAACTGTGGGATTTAATGTTTGCCCTGCTGAATTTTGGTCTGGTTTTGTTCCCATTGTTATTGCCTTGTTTGTAACTGTTGGAATTGATATGTCTACCTTGTACCATTGAAAGTTGTAAGTGTTTAACTTTCATTTCATTAGTACAGTGGCTTGCAGCTAGGAGCTTGCCTTAAATCTCAGAGGAAACTTTTGACTTGGACTTTTCAGCAATGCTGAAAGCGTTAGGAGTTTGGTAAACCTTGGAGATGGACTTTATGCCTTTTGCATAAAGGGATGTGTATAGGTCTTTGAGCAGGGCAGAAGCAGAATGCTATGACTTGTGTCTAAATGTTCCCCCAAAGTTTCATGGAGTCATAGGCCAGCCTTTTTCAGAAGTTCCTGGATTTAGAATGTGTGATGCTGGGCAATAGTGCAATGCTAGGATCAAGGACATTAGATTAGAGTGTGAGTACTTTATATTGAAAACTAGTAGACTGGATAAGATATAAGGGTTAGAAAAAGCTGTGGTCAACCCTTATTGTTTTGTTACCTTCTGCTCACCACAAACTGTTCCTCTTTTGCAATGCTTGACTGCCATGCTAGCTTGCTTTGGAGCCATCTGGTTATGAACTGACACATCTACAGACTGTAATCTAAATAAACCATTCCTCCCATAAATTTAGGTATTGGATATTTTGAATCAGCAATGAGAAACGTAACTAAAACATTGACCTATACCCCACTTTTTAAGACCAGTGCTTTCAAAGTTGTTTAATTGCCCAAGCTGAGTTTAAATTTTCAATTTTCCTGCCTCAGCACCAAGTAGCTGAAATTGCAAAACTGTTGTTTTATGGACTCAGAATTCTAAGCCCCTAGGATCTCTCCCTATTGCTTTTCCCAGATTAACACTTCTGTTATGGGCTGAATGTTTGGACATCTGCCCAGTTCTTATGTTGAAGCCCTAACACCCAATGAAATGATACTCAGAGTTTGGGTTCCTAAGGTTATAACTAAATTTCAGTGACATCATGAGGGTAAGACTATCATCATGGGAGTAGCTTCCTTATGGGTGAGGACACAGTAAAAAGGTGACCATGTGCAAGCCAAAAAGAGAGATGTCCCCAGAATGCAACCATGCTGACACCCAGACTTTGAACTTCCAGCAATCAGAACTGTGAAAAAATAAATGTCATTTAAGCCACCAAACCTGTGCTGTTTATTACAGAAATCTGAATAGGCTGAGACAACTTCTTTCACAGATCCAGTACTCAAAGGAACAAATTAAAAGTACTGGTGAGTTTCCTTATCTAGTGCCCACAATGTCATAGACACAAGGAAGTACTAATCTCTCTCTACTTTCCAGGTCAGCATGGCCATCAACCTGCAGGAAACACTCGAGGGCCTCCAGTTTCTGGCCACAGGAACTGAAAACCTGTTTGCCTGGGCCCTTGGGGAGGAACTCCCTCCTATGAGGCTTTGACTTAATAAAGTTCAGAAATTAGGACTCCCTTCTTCCCAGAGTACTCTCTATTTTCTCTGCCAAGGCCTAACAGTTGACTGATGTGTATGTGTAAGACCTAGTTCAAATGCCAGTGAATAAATGTAATTTTTAAGAAGGGAAAGTAATCAGAGGCCTAAGTATGAAAGTGGGATATATATTTTTAAAGTCTATGGACAGTAAAAGCATCAGAATCCCATTGTGTGAGGGTTTTTAAGGCCAAATTTAGGTCTTCCAGGCCAATTTAGAGATTAGAAGGTTTGTTTCTTTAAAGACTTAAGTACTCAGAGGATAGCACACATATATCTGACTTTGATTTACCTACTAAAGCTGTTTAAAAAAGAAGAAAGATGAACTTAGCGGAAGCCTGCATCAGGGGTAGGCTGCCCAGAACCTCCACCTTGGGCCTGCCCTCCCTCCGGGAACTTATCAGAAGCATGTATCAGGCATAGGTGGCACAGAATCTCCACCATGGGACCGCCTTCCCTCCAAGAACTTAGCAGAAGCTGGCATCAGGGGTAAACTGCCCAGAATCTCCACCAAGAGCCCGCCCTCCATCCGGGAACTTAGCAGAAGCCTGTATCAGGCATAGGCTGCCCAGAACCTCCACCATGGGCCTGCCCTGCCTCCAGGAACTTAGAAGAAGCCTGCATCAGGGGAAAGCTGCCCAGAACCTCCACCTTGGGCCTGCCCTGCCTCCATCAAATTAGCAGAAGCCTGCATCAGGGGTAGGCTGCCCAGAATCTCCACCATAGGTCCGCTTTGCCTCCGGGAACATAGCAGAAGGCTGCATCAGGGGTAAGCAGCACGGAACCTCCACCTTGGGCCTGCCCTGACTCTGGGAACTTAGCTGAAGCCTGCATCAGGTATAGACTGCCAGGAAGATCCACGAAGGTCCCAAGCTGCCACCTGAAACTCAGCCCAAGCCCACCTCAGGGGTGGGAACCTCCTCTGTGGGCCTGCCCTGCCACCGGGAACATCAAGGAGGCACGCCCAAGACTGAAAACTGCCCTGAACTGCTACAGATGGGCCCACCCACCCACCTGGAACATGAGAAGATCTCAACGGTATCCAACTACTGTGAGAAAACTTGGAACTTTGCTCCCAACTGGTGAACTTTGGACTACACCAGAATGACTGTATCAATGCGGTGAGTATACCCCCAAAACAGAGGTGTACAGGGAATAAATAGGGCCAGTAGTAAAAACCCCCTCCAACTAACTGTAAGACTTTGGTGTGTCTGAAAAGAGTGTTTATAATCCCTTCCTAACACAAAGAAAAAAACAGGAAGAGTGAAAATGACAAAACCAAAAAGCAAAATGCAGTCTCAAACACATAGTTCACAAGAAGAAAGTATAGGAGACATTGAAATAGAGGACCCCAAAAGTAACACACCAGGAATCTCTGAAAAGATAGCCAGTGGGAAAAAAAACAACTGCATCAGGCTATAGAGGGAATCAAATTAGAAGTAGTCTCCCATGTAAAGATAGAAATAACAACTTTAGTAAAGGAGTTGTTGAAGGCAGTTAAAGAAGAACTAGAGAAAAAAGTACATGAGCATGGGAAATTGAATGAAACTTTGAATGAACAATATAGAAAACAAGTAGAATTCAAGAAACAAACTCAAAGAGACAACCTAGAAACAAAAAATTCTATTGAAAGCATGCAAAATTGCCTAAAGGAAGCTGAGGATAAGATTTCAGACCTTGAGGACAGGATCATAGTTAGTGATCAGGAAAGCATAGAACTTTTAAAAATAACAAAGCAGCTTGAAATGAAAATCCTGAAGCTTCATGACGATGCCAAGAGCAACAATATAAGAATAATGGGCATTAGCGAAGATACAGGAGTACAGGCAAATGACATACATAAAGTATTTAGAGAAAAAATACAAGAAAATTTCTCAAACATGGGGAAAGGATCTGATATGCAGATAAGTGAGGCATATAGAACACCAAACAGTCACAATCAACATAAATCTACACCCAGACACATAATAACTGAGATCTCAGACATACAGCATAAAAATAAAATATTAAAAGCTATCAGAGAAAAGACACAACTCACCTATCAGGGAAAGCCCATTAGAATCACAGCAGACTTTTCAGCACAAACCCTCGAGTCAAGGAGACCTTGGAGTGAGGTATTTCAAGCCCTGAAAGAAAACAACCTTCAACCCAGACTGATGTACCCAGCAAAACTTTCATTCAAATTTAATGGAGAAACAAGATACTTCCATGACAAAGAACAACTGAAGAAATTGATGTCCACCAAACCAACCCTAGAAAGAGTATGGAAGGACATATTAGACAGAGATAAAAATGACCACAATCCCCAAAACAACAACAGGAAGAAACCACCAGGTAGGATAAGCAATTAAATAAGAGGAAAAGCAAAAAGAAACAACTGGAACATAGCATGGCAAAGTCGAGCCAGTACATATCAGTGCTACCCATAAATATAAATGGCCTCAATTCACCTATAAAAAGAAATAGATTGACAGAATTGATCAAGAAACAGGACCCCACAATATGCTGTACACAAGAAACACATCTGACCCAAAAGGAAACTCATAGATTAAAAGTTAAAGGATGGAAAACAGTATTCAATGAAACAGGAAACCAGAAAAAAGAGGGGTTAGCTATTCTATTTGCAGACAATGTGAACTTCAAACCTAAAATGATTAAAAGAGATAGAGAAGGTCACTACATACTTATTAGTGGTAAAATTCAAGAGGAAGAACTAACAATTATAAATATATGTGCACCAAATACAGGAGCACCCAAATACATAAGAATGATACTAATGGCATGAAAAACCAAATACAAAAGAATACACTTATAACAGGAGATCTTAACAGCACATTGTCACAAAAAGATAGATCAACTAGACAAAAAGTCAGTGAAGAAATAACAGAATTGAATCATACCTATGAGCAGTTGGACTTAGTAGATGTTTATAGAGTGTTCCACCCAACCACATCAGAATGCACATTCTTCTCAGTTGCACATGGGACATTCTCCAAAATAGACCATATATTATACCATAAAACAGTCTTAAGTAAATGCAAAGGTGTTGAAATCATACCATGCATAGTACCTGACCATAGTGCACTGAAATTGGAAACTAATGGCAAAAGTAATTGTAAAACCTACATAAATACATGGAAATTAAATAACAGCCTTTTGAACAAGCAGTGGGCTACAGATGAAATTAAAGAAGAAATAAAACAATACCTACAATTCAATGAAAATATAGAAACAAAATATTGTAATCTGTGGGATGCAATGAAAGCAGTCTTAAGAGGGAAATATATAGCAATAAACTGTCATATCAAGAAAACAGAATGAGCTCAAATAAACAACCTAATGCTCCATCTCAAGCGGCTAGATAAAGAAGAGCAACATAAACCCAAAGCTCATAGAAGAGAGGAAATTGTAAAGATTAGAGCAGAAATCAATACAACTGAAACTGAAGAAACAATACAAAGAATTAATGAATCAAAAAGCTGGTTTTTTGAGAGAATCAATAAAATTGATGAACCCCTAGCTATCCTTATCAAGAGTAAGAGAGAAAAAACCCAAATTCATGCAATAAGAACTGAAAAGGGAGAAATTACTACAGATCCCATGGAAAATCAAAAGATCATGAATACTTACTTTGAAAATCTCTACTCACATACAGTGGAAAACACAGAGGAAATGGACAGATTTCTAGAAACATATGAGCTACCAAAGCTCAACCAAGAAGATATGGCAATTTTGAACAACCCAATATCAACTATTGAAATTGAAAATGTAATTAACGACTTAGCAACAAAGAAAAGTCCAGGCCCTGATGGATTCACAGCTGAATTCTACAAGAAATTTAAAGATTTGATGCCAGTACCCTCAAAATCTTCAATGAAATTGAGAAAAAAGCAATCCTCCCTAAATCAGTCCTGGAGGCAAGCATTACTCTGATACCAAAACCAGAGAAAGATGCAACCAAAAAAGAGAACTATAAGCCAATCTCACTAATGAACATTGATGCAAAGATTCTCAACAAAACACTGGCAAATAGAATGCAGCAAATCATCAAGAAGATTATACATCATGACCAAGTGGGGTTCATTCCAGGAATGAAGGGATGGTTTAACACATGCAAATCAATAAGTATAATACACCGCATCAACAGAGCCAAAACCAAAAACCACATGGTCATCTCAATAGATGCAGAAAAAGCTTGAGACAAAATTCAACACAAGTTCATGATAAAAACCCTTCTGAATCTCGGAATACACAGCGTCTACCTCAACATTATAAAGGCCATCTATGAGAAAGCAACAGCCAACATTATACTAAATGGACAAAAACAGAAAGCTTTCACTTTAAAATCGGGAACAAGACAAGGATGCCCACTCTCACTACTCCTTTTCAACATAGTTCTGGAAACACTAGCCAGGCAATCAGAGAAATAAAAGGAGTAAAGATAGGAAACGAAGAAGTTAAATTATCACTACTGAGGATGACATGATACTCTGTATAGAAGACCCAAAAAATCCACGAAAAGACTGCTAGAAGTAATAAACAAGTTCAGAAGTGTAGCTGGATACAAAGTCAATGCTGAAAGATCAATAGCATTCCTGTACACAAACAAAAAACTCACTGAGAGAGAAATATCACCCTTTAAAATAACATCTAAAAAGAGGAAATATTTACAAATCAACCTAACTTAAAATGGAAAAGACCTATATGCTGAAAATGATACTACGCTGAAAGAGGAGATTGAAGAGGATATTAGAAAATGGAAGGACATTACTTGCTCTTTGTTAGGAAGAACCAAGATTGTGAAAATGGCTATACTCCCAAAACTGTTACACAGATTTAACGCAGTCCCAATCAAAATACCATTGACATACATCACAGATCTAGAGAAAACACTCCTAAAACTCATTTGGAAACAGAAGAAACCTAGAATAGCACAGGCAGTTCTAAGCAACAAAAGCAAGGCAGGAGGCATCTCAATTCCTGACTTGAAACAGTACTATAAAGCCACAGTGATAAAATCATCTTAGTACTGGCAAAGAAATAGACCTGAGGATCAGTGGAACAGATTAGAAGACGCAAGCACAACTACAAAGATACTCAGCCACCTGATATTTGACAAAGGGGCTAAATATGTCCACTGGAAGAAGGATACTCTCTTTAATAAATGGTGTTAGAGAGTGGAAGCCTGCATCAGGGGTAAGCTGCCTGAAACCACCACCATGGGCCCACCCTGCCACCGGGAACTTAGTGGAGGCCTGCATCAGGGGTAAGCTGCCCGGAACCACCACGGAGGGCTCGCCCTGCCAGCGTGAACTTAGTGGAAGCCTATATCAGGGGTAAGCTGCCCGGAGCCTCCACCATGGACCCGCCCTGACACCCGGAAATTAGCTGAAGCCTACATCAGGGTGAAGCTGCTGGGAACCTCCATTGAGGGCCCAATCTGCCACCTGGAACTCAGGAGAAGCCTGCAAAAGGCATTTGTTGCCCAGAACCTCCGCTGTGGGCATGCCTTTCCACTGGGAACATAGAGGAGGCCCGCCCAAGACTGAAAACTGCCATGGACTGCTTCAGCTGGGCCCATCCTCCCACCTGGAACATCAGAAGATCTCAGTGGGATTCAGTTAGTGTGACAAAATTTAGAATTTTGCTCCCAGGTGGCGAATTTTGGACTACACAAGATTCACTGTATCAGTGTGGTGAGTATACCCCTAAAATAGAGGTGTACAGGGGATAAATAGGGCCAGTAGTAAAACCCCCTACAACTAACAGTATGACTTTGTTGTGTCTGAAAAGAGTGTGTGTGATCCCTTCCTACACATAGAAAACACCAGGCAGAGTTGTAATGACAAAATGAAAAAGTAAAAATGCAGTCTCAAACATTTAGTTCACCAGAAGCAAGTATAGGAGACATTGAAATAGAGGACCCCAAAAGTAACATACCTGGAATCTCTGAGAAGATAGCAAGTGAAATAAAAAACAACTGCATCAGGCTATAGAGGGAATCAAATTAGAAGTAGTCTCCCATGTAAAGATAGAAATACAACTTTAGTAAAGGAGTTGTTGAATGCAGCTAAAGAAGAACTTGGGAAAAAAGTACATGAGCATGGGAAACTGATTGAAACTTTGAATGAACAATATAGAAAACAAGCAGAATTCATGAAACAAACTCAAAGAGACATCCAAGAAACAAAAAATTCTATTGAAAGCATGCAATAGGATGCCTATTCACACTGTCAGACTACAAACCGCCTAAAGGAAGCTGAGGATAGGATTTCAGACCTTGGGGACAGGATCACAATTAGTGATCAGGAAAGGATAGAACTGTTAAAAATAACAAAGCAGCTTGAAATGACAATGCAGAAGCCTCATGATGATGCCAAGAGAAATGATATAAGAATCATGGGCATTAGCAAAGATACAGGAGTCCAGGCAAATGACATACGTAAAGTATTTACAGAAATAATAGCAGAAAATTACCCAAACATGGGGAAAGAATCTGATATGCAGATAAGTGAGGCATATAGAACACCAGTCACAATCAACATACATCCACACCCAAATACATAATAAAGATCTCAGATATACAGCATAAAAACAGAATATTAAAAGTGGTCAGAGAAAAGACACAACTCACCTATCAGGGAAAGCCCATTAGAATCACGGAAGACTTTTCAGCACAAACCCTCAAGTCAAGAAGAGCTTGGAGTGAGGTATTTCAAGCCCTGAAAGAAAACGACCTTCAACCCAGACTGATGTACCCAGGAAAATGTTCAAATTTAATTGAGAAATGAGATACTTCCATGACAAAGAACAACTGAGGAAACTCATGTCCACCAAATCAACCCTAGAAACAGTGCTGAATGACATATTACACAGAGATAAAAATGACCACAATCCCCAAAACAACAACAAAAAGAAACCACCAGGTAGGATGAGTAATTAAATAAGAGGAAAAGCAGAAACAAACAACTGGAACATAACATGGCAAAGTCGAGCCAGTACATGGAAATCCATATGGTGAATTCTCAGAAGACTAGGATTGGAAGCCCCATTCAATCCAGCTATTCCCCTCCTGGGTATTTTCCCCAAAGAACTGAAAAGTTCATATCACAGTGATATATGTGCATGTATGTTCATAGCTGCACAACTTGTGATAGCTAAATCCTGGAAATAACCAAGATGCCCATCAACTGCAGAGTGGATGAAAAAGATGTGGCATTTTTATACAATGCAGTATTACTCAGCTATAATAAAGGATGACCCTGAGGCCTTCATAGGCAAATGGAGACAACTTGAGATGATCCTCATTAGTGAAATAAATAAGAATCATACTTATAAACATCATATTGTGTCTCTAGTGTAAAAAGTAAGAACTACAAGAGTAATATAACCAAAATGTTTAATTGCTATTGTAAAAAAGAGAGTGCTCTAAGGGATATAACTTCATGTATGTTTGAGTGTGTAAAATAGATGACCATATTGCTGAATCTTTGTTGGATCTTTGAGCAGAACTGTTTGTAGTCTGACAGTGTGAATATTTACTATGTACCCTTTAACTTTGTAACTTGAACAACTACATCCAGGATGACAGTGCATAATTTATAAATTACTGATTTCTTAGTGGGGCTTTTTCTGATTCTCCTTTTTCTTTCTTTCTTTCTTTCTTTCTTTCTTTTAGAATTCTGTATTGTCGCTACCCTTTTTTTCTATGATTTTATTTTCTTTAAATAAAATTTTGAAAATGTATAATTGCTATTGTAAAAAAAAAGGAAATAGGAAGTGCTATAAAAGATATAGCTGCATGTAAGTTTAGATATATGGGATTGATGACCACATTTCTAGG